>VWYP01034098.1:0-31491 GCA_013400435.1 Pycnonotus jocosus | reverse complement strand
CGCAGCCAATGAGCCCTGCTAGACTGGGGTGAAGACGAGAGCAGAGGGATTTGGGGAAGGGAAGAATTAAAAAAAGACACGAAAGGAGGGGGACCGTCCTCCCCACCACCTCCGCCAGCATCGCCACCACCGTTGACACCGCTGCGAGTCTCCAGTTGCGCCCATGCCTGTGCCGCCGGTTTCGCTTTAGGGGCTGAACCGCAGGGGCTGAAGACGATGGGGCAGAGCGCGCCCCGGACCCTCCTGCTGCTGCTGGCGGGGCTGCTGGGGGAGGCTCTGGCAGGGTTCCCCAACACCATCAGTATAGGTAAGCGCCCTCCGCGGCACCGCCACCCGCGCCTTCCCCGCCACCGGGGCACCTCGTGTGGAGGGGAGCGGGGGGCCAGCCGCGAGGAGGGAGCCAGCCCTGCTCCGCTCCCTTCCCCTTGCCGGGGGCCGACAGGCAGCGGCGGTGCTCGGGCTGCGCCGACGGGCGGCTGCGAGCGGCGCCGGGCTGCCCGCAATTCTCTGGGCGGGCGGCGGGGATCGTGTCCGCGCTCTGCGGAACCGTGCCCTGGAGCAGCGCATCCCAGGAAACACAGAAATGCGAGAGAGTCGCGGCGTGAATCTGTAGCGACGTGCCCGAAAGCCGGGGCCGAGCGAGCCGTGAGGCTCAGGGCAGCGAGTGAAGCGGGGGCTGTTCCCTGCCGTCCCTCGGAGCATCATTTCCCTCGGCCGCGCTATCGCTCCACCAGACCGTGAAACCGCACGTTTGCCGCGCCGCACGGCGCCGTGTCCCCGCATATCCCTACAGTGGCCATAGTCTGGACAGGATTTAGGAGCCGCGGTTCCCCAAGTTAGACTTTTAAATCTCTGTGTGGGCATCCGTGTTGAAGTGGCCTGGTTTTCAGGGTTCACCTGCAGCTCCAAGCGACTCGTTGCTCAGGGAGGCACCTGGATGTGATGTGTGGCTTTAAAAGCCTAACTTTGGACTTGAAATATGTGTTTCATATAGGTGTTCTGTCGGAGTTGTGTGCACGTTCAGGCTGCTCCTGCTCATTTTCTTCGGCAGTGTGCAGGAGGCAAATACAACTTACTGCCATTGTTTCTCCTTAAAATTAATTCTGAAATATTTTTTACGTTTTCTCCTTTTTTTTTTTTCTTTCTGCCCTAGGTGGACTTTTCATGAGGAACACAGTTCAGGAGCACAGTGCATTTCGATTTGCTGTGCAGCTATACAACACAAACCAAAATACCACAGAAAAGCCCTTCCATTTGAACTATCACGTAGATCACTTGGACTCTTCCAACAGTTTTTCAGTGACAAATGCTTGTAAGTAATACCTGGTTTTAAAAAATGCATTGTTATCTGTCCTTGCATTCAGTTCCTTCCTGGTAGCCTAGACTTGGTCATACAATTTAGTGGAACAAATGTGTGTAGTGACTGGAGGTTTAGTAGAGTTGCAGCATTATATGGAATACCTTAGGAAAAGTTCTCTTGCCACTTCATCCCTTTACTTTTGTTTTTTGGGAAAACAGCCATGTAGTTGATACAGCAGTGCTGTGTAGCTGCAATCATTGCTGCTGAAGTAAGATCCTTTCTCTGTTGAGGGTACAACCTAGCCATGTGAAAAGGCTTAATTTGGAGACAATATACTATGTAGGGAAAAACAGAATCAATTGTTTAGAAGTGACCTTGAGGGGAGAAGGCTACACGGGCTTTCTTGCCTCATCTGCCTTGAAATACTGAGTTGTTTTCTTACAGTGAGTGTCCTGTGAAAAGCTGAGGAGACTGTAAACTGACACATACTGTTAGAGCTGAGGGGAGAGAAAATGGAATCAAGAGCACTTGGCATTAGGAGAAATAGCTCTGCACAAGCAGTGCATAGGTAGAATTTGAACTTTTATTAGGAGAAGATGCAAAATAGAACTTTGAGTATTGCTAATGTGATGTTAAAATGCAAAATCTCTTTCAGAAAGACTTCTGTGTGTTCTGCATTTTAAAAAGCATTCCTTTACCAATAGTAGTTCCTGGATACTTGTTTTACTAATGTATCCAAATTCGATTGTATACAAGTTTTAAGATGAAAAGCGTCCTCTTCCAAGGTAATTAATGTACTTTGCAGTGTGGAGATATATGTCTGTACATGATCTAATGGACCACTGAATGCAATGTGCTAACTTTACATTATGAACAGGTTTCCTCTCACAGTTTGCAGGTTTATACTCACAGTATAAAATGGTCAAAGAGGAAGCATTGTACTGAAATAATGAAGTATTGGAGTGCAGAAAACTAGTATTTTTTGCTTTAAAACAATTCTGTATTTTGAATAACTTAGGGGTTTTTTTATTTGCAGGAGGTAGGATAGTTCTTACAGTCCCACTGTATATTCTGAGAAAGTTGATGGTTAAAAAATATACAGTAAGGAAATATTAGGACAAATTTTGAATTGATATTCTAACATATCCCCCATGTGACTGCTTCTTGGTAGTGCAGTGTTACTCTCCAAAGGAATTTGAAGTAGAACCTTTAAAACTTTTGCAGGGGGGTTAATTATGTAGTATACAATAAAAATATTTGGTAAAGTGGTAAATATGGTAAATAAAAGCGTCTCTACTTCACATCTTATTTTACTAATCCTATCCAGCCTCAACAGCTCTTACAACAAACATCAGATTACTAATCCTTAATCAGTGTAATCCCTTCAAGAGGCTATATCTCAGATACAGTTTCCTAAATATCAATTAGATGGATTTAAACTAAATACGTTGAACCAATTGAATGATTAATTATTAATTGTTTTTTGAAAGTTGTTACCAGCACTTCTTCCACCAACACAAATGATCCACACACTTGTTTAGGGACAGTCAGTATATTTAGTCAGTGTTTTACTCATCTTTGGACATCTATTGATTTTTGTCAATACTTATTAAAAGCTGTGGTAATTTTAATAAAGTGGGATGGTTTTCTGTAGTACAGGGCTGCATGTTCCAACGCCCATATTACCAGTATGGTAAAATTGGGAAAACTTTAATCTCTGGAGAAACTGTTGACCAAACAATATGTACCTACAGTGACCTATTTAAAAGCAGAAGATGTGAACAAAAGAAACAGATGAAAGAAAATTAAAAGGTGACCTTGTCTGTACTGTGTCAACCATCTCATAATACTGTTGATAAGAAAAGAATATGCTGAGTCCAAGTCACCAGTCATAGGCTTCAGTAGCTCAAAATATAAAAAACTCCATCAGAACAGTTCTTTTGAATCTGGTACCAATTATCTTTGAAAGTCAGAACACTTGTGTGTATCAATGCGTTAGGATGAATTAACGGCTCCTCACAGTACCTGACCAAAATCCCAGCCTTTAACCATATCCTTGTTTCCTAGGGGAATGGCAGATAGTTTCAGTGAATATCCATGAAGGAATTCTTTCCATAACATTTTTACCTTACTTGGAGATAAGCATATATTGTCTCCAGTGCTATCACACAGCCGTTTGATCAATATTTGCAATTGGCAGGGTTCCATTGGAGAGAAACCTGCAGTGACTCTGCCTTCACTGGGGAGCGAGGCTGGGCCTGATTTAGTGGTGGGATAGCACAGGAGCTGAGAGGAAATTGAAGAAAGGGGCATGTGTAGCCTGAGCCTAGTGCCTGTACTAGTCAGCATCCATAAAATAATACTTTTCATTCTCTTTTGCATTGATTTGTATGCTGGTGACTGTAGTAAGTGTTGTGTGCAGAGATTTACCGGGGGCTCTGCTCAGAAAGACTTACGTTCTGACTGTGCAGCTGCACATCCCGCTTGATGCAGTCTGGTGCATTCCAGAGGAGGAAGAAACCTCTTCTGAAGTATTCTCATGAGCCTGAGAAAAATAGCCCACCTCTGCTATGGCAGATTTGGCAATATCCCAACATGGGAACAAACTTGTTCAGAAGCAAAAGAAAATTCCTGCCCTAAGCCCCTCCCTCTCATTCCTTTTTCAGTTAAATGATGCATAATTTGATTTATGTACGTGTATTCCCTGCTTCATTGCTAGCACCAAGCCTCTCTCTGTATATTTCATTTACACACATTCGTACAGTATTTATCCACTCTGTATTTATCTGCCCACTTATTTATCTAGCTGTATGATATCTTAACAGAGAACAAATGCAAACACAGATGAAAATTTCAGTGTATTTAAAGGTGAATTAAAGTTTATCAGTTGGCTTTAGAGAAATTATTATATTTCTTAAAATATGCAGGTTTTTGCTATCAGTAGAAGCAGAAAGCAAACTAACTTGACCTATGAAGGTATAAAATCAAAATCAGGTTGTATTTTCTTTTAAAATGCTCATGTAGGGAGTGAGCTAGCTTTTTCAGAATAATATGAATATAACAACTGAAATATATCAATTTGTCACTGCAGCAATATCTTCCATGCATTTCTCATAATCTGATGAAGGATGTTCCCGTTAATGTTGAGTTGTGTGCTCTGTAGATCACATTCCCTAGAAATAACCGATGTCTGTGGTTCTGCTCTGCACTTGTAGTGCACTACACTAACACTGCTCCAGCCTCTGCAGTGTCAGCTCATTAGCACACAGATCTCATATTCCCTCTCTGCACTGTCATTGCAAAAAATTGCTGTTGTACACCTTTACAGCCAACAAATGTGCACTTGCCTTATGTACAATTTTCAAGAAATATTTAGAAAAGTAAACTAAACCTAATGTATAGTCCCCCTTGAATTTCTCAAATGAAAGCATTTTTAATGAAAAACATAGTTTTCATTAAAATCTGTTGTTCATGTAATGATAGTGGTGGGATGTGTGCAGATGAAAAGGGGCTGTGATTGTAGAATCTAATCTACTGACAGATTCCATCTCTCAGCTAAACCTAATCTATCAGCTGCAAATTCTTGTCCCATTAATTTTTCTGAGTTTTTTCTTATGTATCTTCCAAATCCAGAAAGGTTTTTGTATTTTACCTAATATAGATGTGTAGTGGGGGTTTTTATTCATGAGCATTCATTTTTCAAGAGACAAAAAAAAAGAAGGAAGATGCAAAGGCATGCTAACCTTAGGTTGCTAAAATCCTGTAGGTGGTTGTATCAGCATATCAGCACTTTCTTGAGGGGGTCTGATTTCAGACTTATAAAAATTTACTTTAGCACCCTTGCTGTTCTTGTGTTTAATCTTAAAAATTCAACTTGGAAGATTTTAATGGAAAAAGTGCGTGTTCATTGCTGTGAGAGTGTTGCAGCAAATGATGCCTCAGGACTAGCAGCAGGCAGCTTTTCCAGTTTAACTGAGCACAGTTGCCCAAGGCACAGTTGTGGGGTGTGCTCACACCACCCTCGAGCGCACGTGCACACGCACGCGTTTCCTTAGGTGCTGCTCAGCATTTCCTTTTGCCAGTGGGCAGATAATTTGCTTCCCTTGCATCTGTGTGCTCTTTGGCCAGCTGGCAAAGGACACTGATGCTGCAAGTGGTCAGCTCCCTTCTGCCAAAAGCATAAGCATGTGTTGCTGAAAGCATTGCCAAGTTTGGGTCGGTGCTGGTGGTTTTGCGGGAGCAGCGAGCACAGGGGACATGCCTGACCTCTCCCAATATGGAATAAACCCTGGTTTCTCCAGTGTTCTGTGGTAAAACACCTGGAAATGTGCTTTCTATACAACTCTACTCATTACAGACCACTGAAAATACCTTCTATGCTGCAAAATGAGCTCAGGTATCATGTGTAACTGCTGTATGACCAAGAAAAGCAGCTGGCTTCAGTTTAGGGGTCAAAGCTTTTGCATTATTGGGTCAAGGTTGAAACATGAAAGGTGTGTTCCAACTAACATTTGTTTCCACTTCATGGCAGAGAAGATGATTTGTCATTGAACTTAATATGGTCGCAGTGCTAGCAGAAGGAACCGTACCACTTTCAAACTATGTTTTATTATTTCTTAAATTAATTTCAGAATAAGCTTACTCTCTCTGCCTGCATAACATCGATATACTGTAGGTTCCATTTAACTCACACAGTAGAGATGGAAAAAATATCTTCTATGGCTGGACACCTTTTTGAGAAACTCTGAGTTCACCAAATGAATAAAGAGTAAAGCATGGTAAAGAGTCCCATTTACTTGTTTAGTTTGGGAAAGATTTTGTGCAGATGCAGTTGTGAAATTGTTCCGTTTTCTATTTAGCGCTGGGCCTGGAAGACCCATAGGGCTGTTAGGATGGGTTGAAGAGCTACTGATTAACTACACCTTTCCATGAAATGTTTAACAGCTGTAGTTTATCTCTGGGAAGAAATGGAGGTGTGATGATGGGAAACTAGCCTGTGACAGAAGCTTTTAACAACAAAAAAAGCCCCAGAGTTTTGTTGAAGGCTGATTCAGGAACTTGTCCAAGAGCTGCAGAAAGCAGTGGGTTTCTTTCCTCTGGGTTCACTGTGTTCAGTGTCTGGGAGGTGGGAGGCCATCCTACTGCCAGTGTAGGACTGTTATGCAAGAAGGTGTGAAATGAGGGAGCTGATGTGTTTTCAGTGGTTCTTTATTGTCACAAACCATCAATTTAATATTTTCCATTTAAAGTACATATTTTGTCATTACCAGTTTTAGGTTTATAATTTTGATTTAGTTCGGCATCCTTTAAATGTTTTAGAATATGTTATTTTTGGAACAGCAGCAGTATGTTTTCATAGTTCATTTCAAACCAAGTCAACCCATATAAATGAAAACCTGTGTTCATTTATTGTGAGAAAGGTGTTATGTGGATTGGTATTGGGCATTTAAGTTACAACCTGAGAGAAGTACTTTCTGTGCTGCTGGAGAGCGGAGATCACTGGAAGGCCATGACCCTTTTTCTAAGGAAACTCATAAGGCAGCCTAAAAACTCTGCAGGTATTGTCAGGAGGTTTGCTATATAAAGTCTTGTGCTTCCACTGGAACAACGTGGTGGACTAAAAACAAAAATTTAGAAATGATTGATCTAGATTAAACCACTTTCTGTGAAGCTGTGATGAGCACTGCAGTGAAGCAATTTCCACATTTCATCCATGGAGATTTTTTTTCTTCTAAATAGTATGCGTTATATTTCCTGTCAGAGCCAGAGGCTTCCCTCTCTTGTGTCACCTGCTTTATATTACTGTTGATCTTCAGACTATCAGATGCCTTTGGAACTTCAAATTTGAAATTATCTTTGAGTTTTCATGTGCAATCATCTGACGGAGACTGCATGGTAGACACTCATGTTCTGCTGTTTGTAGTCCTTGCAGCTGGACACTAACACACACTCCAGCCTGACTCTGTGGGGAACTTTGGAGATATTTCTGTATCACCAGCTATGGAATGCAGAGTTCATTTTATTGGTGCACAGCAATGTGTGAAATATTCAAAGGCAGTGAGCGCCCTTTCAGTTGATCTCACAACGATGTAACTGTTAGTGGTGAAACTATCGTGTATGCACAGAGCAAGAGAGAAACAGGTGACAAGGTTTCTGTGTGAAGAGAAAGAGTGGATGTAGAACGAGTTATGTCAGTGAATCCACTGAGCAGTCATTCCTGCATATCCTCACCATTGTGTCTGGGACTCACTCTGGATCTCTTCTATCATTTACCTCTTTCTACAATGGCAAGGGGCAATGTGCAGCCCTGACACAAACACCACACAGGAGGCACAAAGCCCTTACTGCGGGAGGATCAGTGTGCAGAGACAGTGCTGTGGAGAACTTGCCCAGGCACTGGTAGAAAGGGTTAACTGCTCTCCTGTAATGGATAATAGCCCCTGTGAGCACTATTCTACTGGAATGGAGTGACCTAGCTGGTCACTTGTATGTAAATATTTGGCAGACTGTTTGGATGTTCCAGATGCTGGAAGTTTTTTTGCTTGGTTTGTTTCAAGTGCAATGTACATGTTTGCTTTCAGTCCACTTATAACTTAAGTAATTGTCTTTGAATTCTTGGTCCTGCCCTTGTGTTGGGCTGGTTTTCTGGAATTTATTCAAATGTAATGTTTGAAATTCTGGTCAAGAATTTAAAAAATATGCAGCGAATATGAGTGCTTCAATAGCTTGAGACTTTTTTATTGAAAGGAATGTCTTTAAAATGCAGCTGTGTGGGTAAGGGATAGCTAGTGTCTGATGGTATACAGATGCATAGTCATTCATTTTGTATTTACTTCCTTATTTTCACACCTGTTTCTCCTGGGCTGATGTGTGTAATGGTGCTTGCTGATTTCACCATGGGTGGTTTTGTCACATGCAAGCATCAAGCATTTGGGCTTGGCCTATCTGGTACAGGGACTGAACTTGGGAAATGGTGGAATCCTCTGGTGGCTCACAGCATAATTTGGAGTAAGTTGATTTGTGCTTTTGGTAGCATGATTTTTCTGTCTCTTACACAAGGGCAGTAAAATTTACCTCTGTCTCAGAGGTACTGCAGGGCTGTTTCCAGTAAAAAGCTTGGAGAGCTTGGGCTAACAGCACCTTCTTTAATTTATTGATCACTTCTTCCACTTCCTAAAAAAACAAACCCAAAACCAGAAAACAAAATTACAAAAACAACAACAACAAAAAAATCCCCCCCAAAATCCAGCCTACTTTTGATCCTATTGAAAGATTAATTGAAATTGGCAATTACAAATTTGCTGTCCTTGCTGTAAAAAGATGTTCATTCCCACTGATGGACCTGGGAGAACATGTCGCAGCTGTACAGCAAGCCAATCTATCACTTGCCTAGGGAGGAATTTTCAGCTCTTTACCTGAAGTAAGCAAAGCTGTTGGAGAGAAAAGAAATTTAATACTGGAAAGGGTTTCGTTTCCTATGCCCTTTGGGTCTTTATAATAGGTATGGTCCACCCTACTGAAGCACAGCATATGCCCAGTTCCTGCCTACCTGACCCCACACTCTTATTTGTCTGCTTATTTGAGCGATGGGAGAAAGACCTGCCTTTACCAGCAGTGCTGCTGTCTGTTGGTTTCTCCCAGTGAGGTGTGTAAAACATGCTGTAATCAGTATCTCCCAGCTGCTGGCTTTACCAAGAGATGTGCAGCAGTGCGTTTCAGGGGTTGCTGCCTCCCGTGGTTTCTTTGTCTCATTTCCATTTCAGAGATCTTAGTCTGATACAGGTGCTGCAGCCCACTTAGTGCATGTGGATCAGGTCTTGTGGATCACAGGGTTGCTGCATCATGACACACATCTTGATTTGTCTTTGTACTCTGCTGTGTGTGCTAAATTCCCTAAAACTTTTGGGTGGTTGTCATTGTTTCATTTGTGTTTTTCTGCTGCGGGGGAGCTGCAGGGGGGAGGATGGCTTGGGGAGAAGTAGTAATGGGTAGGTTTTTTCAGATGATGAACTTTTCATAATCTCTCTACAGGAGTGCATGGTGAAACACTGGTTTTTACCAGTCACAGAGGTTTTGTCTTCTTAGACTTTACCACTTGTATCACCAAGTTTGAATTCAAATAAAGTCTGCTGGTCAGAAAACTCAAGTTCATGCATTCCTTTTTTCCCAGCAGTTAGATGAGAGCTAATTAGTGTCTATTGATTTGCAAAGGACTGACCCCAGCTCTAACCTTGGATTGAATCAAAACTGTTAGGGGGATTCTAAATTATCTAGCAAGTTTAATGTACTTACCCATCTTTCTCTGAAGTGTTTGTGCAGTGGTCAAGTAGCATCTCCAGAGTGGCTTCACTACTGTTGTGGAATATGTGAAAAGCACTTAGACCTAAGGAAATGCTGAATGAGCAAACACTCTGCATAATACCTACTATCCAACTCTGAATTTCTTTTTTAGAACTTCGCTTTTTGTGCCTATTTGCTTATGACTTCTTGATGAATAGAAAATAGGGCTAAAGAGGAAAAAGGTACATGATCATAATGTGCCAGCTAATCCTATTTCTTTCCTATTTCAGCCGTGTCAGCAGAGTGATTCTCAGGACTAATGACAGTTTTTATATATTTATATTGAATGCCTCGGCCAGCTCAGACCTACTTCCTCTGTAGAACCATTATCCCACTGTTCTGTGCATCTCAGAAGCTAATTGTATATCCCAGAATATCATGATGGAAAATGATGGGAGCTGTGTGACTTGCTAATCTTTTGTTTCAGATGTGGTTCCAAAAAGATTTTAAAGATTTAGATTGAGATCAGCCAGAAAATGAGAGAATTAAAAATAAAAGTGTTTTTTCATAGTTTCAGGTCTAAAAAAATTACTCAGCTTGAGTAGAAGTCAAATGTTTTATTTTGGAAATTATGATTTCTGTTTTGTGCAATTTTTTTCCTGGTTGAAACAATTTGGTGAAGCTTATCCAAGTTGTCAAGATGTTTCTGCAGGCATGTATCTGCCTTTTCAGTGTAAAAGCACCTGTTCTGTCCATTTTTTGTAACAACATATAGATTACAGATGTCGATATAAAATGATGTGTGATTTGGAAGAAATCCTTCTTTTTTCAGGGTATATAGTTCAACCTGCTTGTGATGGATTTTATGGATAGATGACTTTGTCAGTCAGAGTATGTACAGCATGTCTTTCCACCCTATCTGCAGGCAATTTACTTTATTACTGGAGAGGCAGTGAGGTAAGCCCAAAATGAGACCAGTTAACCCTCCTGACGTTTTCCACTACTCCAGTTTGGCACTCCAGGCGCAGAAGTTGCTTTAAAGCATGGATCAGTGTAGCTTTACTGCATGCAAAGAGTAGTAAATGTTGTGAAGGTTTCTCCCACTGCAGTGTCGTGTTTCAAAGGCGTGTGTGTTCATGTACATCAGGTGTGTTTTACTGACAGTTACACAAAAAGGAATTGGAAGTGGTGATACTTAGTTCTGCATGTCTGCAATGACCCCTGGGACCTAATGTTTAGTACTTCATTGTTCTACCCTCAAAAAAAAAGGAAGGAAAAAACCCTCTGTAGATAAATAGGGGCAGTCAAGACACATGATGGGGTCTTCCTCTGATGTGATTTACACCAGGGTAGATTTGGAGTCGCTCTGTGAAGTCAGTCAAGCTAAAAGCAAAGCGGTCACTCCTGGACTGTTCCTGGCTCTAAGTAGGGAATGGGGGTCCAGGACAGCCATGAATTCTGCAGGGGAGATCCTGAACATCTTAATCAGTAGCACACCTTTCCTCCAGGGCTGTGCAGGTTGTCCAGACTCTTGACTTCAGCAGCTAACTGAATACACCCTTGTGTTGCGCGGCACATTATTTCCTTCTGGAACTTTGGGAAATTTAGCAAAAGGATCACGTTCAGCAGTAATAAGTGTCCCTTTATAAATGATGCCGAGTATCTCAGAAGTATCTGTAATAGCCTGTGTAGAGCAGAATCTGCCAAGGAAAGATTTCGTTTTTCAATTGAAACAAAATAGTGTAAATCAAATAGTCTCCAGTGGAAAGTGCTGACCCTGCTTTTAGCAGAAGTCACTTATACCATGTCTACTTTCAGATTTCCTTTTTTTTTTTCCCTTTCCCAACTACAGGTATATTTTTTGTAGCTGTGAAGCTTTCATTGCTTTTCTCTGCATCAGTTTATGTATTTTGCAATTCTTTTATGAATAGAGGCTGTGTGATATTAAAGACTATAGACTCATGTGAAATTTAACTCCTTGTGTCTCTCAGGTGCTTGCGTGAATAGTGATAGTCTTGACTGAAAAACGTTGCACCTTTTTCTGAGTCATTCTAGAAATAATTCAAGAACAGGTCTTTGGTAGAACAGGGTCTTTTGACAGAAACATAAAGCTAACATTTTAATTTGTTTTCATGTGTAAAAACATGCTGTTGTTTCCATAGATAGGGAGCCTGTTGTGGGTAGTGATGCTGCTAACTCCTGCATCCTGGTCAGTTTCCAGCTTGGATCAGCATCAACATAAATCAGTTATTCTCCTGGAAGCTTTATTTAGATAAATTATCTTCCTGTCTTAAATTCTTATTGTGTTGTTCTGCAGTGCTAGCCCCAGTTTCACATAAGATGCATTTGAGATTTGAGGCAATCTCTGAATGCGCTGGAGGATACAATTTGATATTAAAGTCTCTTTTCCTTGTGGGCTTTTCTGCAGAAATTCCATGCTTTCTTGGTACTGTCTGGATATTCTCTGTGTTTATAAGAATTGTTTTGTTAATTGATTCCAGAATCTCCTGCTCTGGAATAGTCTGCCTTAGTCAGGATCTCCACAAGAATTTTAAAATGGCATCTTTCTGGACAAAATTCTATCTACTATGATGTCTCTAAAACTGATGATATCAGCCCAGTCTATTTCTTGTATATGCTGGGTTGATTTCAGTTAACAGCAACATTCTCTATAGGGGGATTAAAATCAAAATTAAGTGTGTTTTCAAGAAGCCTGGGTGAAGCTGTATATGAGATATGAATCGTTTCAATTTCTCAGAAATTCACCTCTGTAACTGAATGTGCATGGAGTACACATGAAAAAGTATCTGGAAACTCCAAAGACAGGAGACCTTCTTCTGCAAAATGGGTGTGAGAAGGGCAAAAGTAGTTTGACAGTCTCCCCTGCCATCCTGCCTTGCCTTGTTCCTGGATGAAAGAAGCTGTAGAAGTGTAAGCATTAAGATCAAACCTCCTGGATAATCAGGACTGTGACTTTGTTCTGCATGACAGAGAAGGGCCTGCGGCTCCTGCTGCTGCCTGCCTTTTCCACTGAGCCTGCCAGCAAAAGGATCAATTAGTGCCAACTGCAGGAGTGCAGCTCCTTACAAAGGCCTGTGTCCACTGAGAACTGCTCACTTAAGCTCTCATTATGAACTTCAGGTTAATAACAGGGCATGCTACTACCTTGTGGTTTACCTGAAACTGAGAGTATTTTAGCAGTTTGGCCATCCTCCTACCTAGTTTGGGTGTTTTTTGTGACTGAGTCCAACTTTAAATCTCCAGGAGAAGTGGATCATGTTGTGCTGTGATGATTACAGTTACGGTGTGTAGAGATTTATTGGCAATATAGAATAAAAAGTAGTAACTTTAAAATATTGATGATCAAAGCAATAAAGATGTGCAGCTTGATAAATTCACCCATTCTTAAAAGCTGACTTTTCTTTATGAATGTCCTGCAGACACTTTAACAATAAAATCAGGGCTTTCATTTTAAAACAGCCACAGCCTGCCTTGTTTCTCAGAGGTGTAGAGGTTGTGAGGTTCCCCTGTTTCTCCACTGATAAGTGTTCTCTTTTCAGAGAGGTTGGTGCCATTAATTTTTTGCTGTTGGCAGTTATGCTGAAAAATCCCACTGCAATGTTGGCTTAGTGTGGCTGGGTGTGCTGGTTGTCATTAAACCAGCAATAAGCTTGTAAATTGGATAATGCTACAAGTTGAAGATTATTTTAATTACCAGGATGTAATTTTTCTGAGCATCAGGCTTTAAGACTGAGAAGTGATTTTGGACGTAGATGGAACAATGTGACTTTTGAAGCTTGTGCAGCAGCAGTTCCATTACCAGGATGCCCACAGGTGTGTTGTTGCTTCCTGTTCAGGCTGTGTTCAGGGCTTGGGCACTTCTGCAGAGCTCATCTGATGGAGTTTCTGTGGAGCATTACAGTCCATGTGAAGGAGCTGAGGTGGTGGCCTTGGCTCCCATTCGTGCTACCTGCAGAAAAGCATTGCTGCAGTCCAGTGGTGTATGGAGCTCTCTGCAATGGTGCCTCATGGCATCACAAATCCTGCCTGGAAGGCAAGGAGTGCCAGCCTCTAGGTGCTCGGGAGAACCGAGTTTTGCTCTGTTTTCCCTAGAGCACACACCAGGTATCTTGTAATTCTTACAGTGAAGTAGGGTGGAAACACTAGCAGGAATTCGTGGTGCTTAGGAGATTTTCCTGCAGGAGCAGGAGGTCTGTGCCTCAGCCGAGGGCTGGTGACCCACTGATGTGCAGGGTCACGTTCTAGGCAGCAGTGGTGGTGCAGTACCTGCCCACAGCCCTGCAAGGCTGCCAGGGAGACACTTCCTACAACCACAGCAAATGGATCTTTTTCATTTCAGGGCTTTGGAAGCTTTCTTTGGCATCTGTACTCTGCAGGGATGTGGTTTTTTCCTTTAGTCAGCTGTCTTTATTCCTTTTTCTCTGTTCTCTGTTCTTGCTTTGCTGTTATAGATAGGAGCATAATTTTTTAAAAAAGAGCTATTTCACTTCCCAGAGACAGTGAACAGGCCTGTGAATGGCACCTTCTGTTCCCCGTCTGCCTGGGTCCACCTCGTGCCCATCAGCCTTGGCATGAGTCTCACTCACATGGAGCTGTTTGTGGGCAAGTTTTACACTGAAGTAGTTAAAAACCCGAAGCTTGCTCACGTTTCCTTTTAAGTGACATTAGTGTAAGTCACTACCCAGGCTGGGTTTGCTCAGATAACTGGAGCTTTCTGTGAACCCAGTTTGATTTTTGAGGTATTACCAGTCCTTGGGATGGTGTGAGTTTCCTGCAGAGCTGGAGCTGCTGAAGCACTGGAGGGGTCCTGGAGCTTTCAGTGGAGCCTGTATGTAAATATAGTAACTTTGTGAATGAAAAACCAACAGTAAAATTCATCAGCATTTCTTTAGTTTCTTGAAGGCTGCCATGCCTCCTGCACTGATATGAGACTTCTGCAGCTCCCAGTGATGAACCCTTTGAAACAAATGACTGAGATTAGTATTATTTATAGATAACCACAGAGATGGTTCATCCTTCTCAAGTTGTTTATTTTTGGGCAGCCCAGTGAAAGTGATGAAATTGCCAGTTGTCTGAAATGCTGCTGCCAGTTGTTTGAATGAACGGTATTGATTATAGTTACAGGACTATTCATCTCACACTGGCACACATACAATACATGGATTATAGAAACGTTGTCTCTGTTGACAGCTGGGTTATGAAATGATACACTGAATTATATGTCCTTGCAGGCAGTGTCTGCATTGACTTTTCTCACCCTAATTCAAAAGTGTTAAAAGTTACTTGAAGGAATTCAGAATGGAGCATCAGACTCTGAAAATTAATTAAAGTACCTCTGTTAGAAACAACCAGTTGATAAGTTTATATTGAAATGAGGTGACACAGCAAAACTCCAATGAGTGCTAACTGGTTTAAACAATCTTCTGCTGTGGAGATGAAAAACATTTTGTTTTATTAAAAGAGTAAAGCACTGCTTGGAAGTTGCAGATGGAAAAGAGACTATTTAAGTGTACTCCATTACCACAGTTTTGTTTTAAAATTAAAGAAAACTTTGAGATAAACCCTGTTTTTAAGGCATACAGTAGTAGTCTTCTGGCTTCAGAGCAAATACCTTCATCTTTCTCATTCTTTTCATTTTAAAAAAAACACATTGATGCAGTGATTGTTTTTGTCTACAGTTACCCTCAAAAGTTTCCATTCTTCATTCTGTCGCTTACTTAATGGTGTGTATCCCAGTTGCCTGGGTCATTCCATCACAATGTCTTCTGCTGTGGGATTCACTGGAGACAAGGTCAGCAGATGGCCTGCTGGCTGTGGAGCAATCTGTTCCTCTAACTTGAATAAGTTAAGAGCCCCAAAAGTTGAAATCAAAGCCCCTCTCACATTTTACAGGATGTGCTCTCTCATTGATACATTGCAGTATATTTGAGGGATTCATATTTTGAAAAAGTGTGGTCATTAAATAAAGATTAGATAGATTTTTTTAAGTACTGTGCTTAAAAATTTGTTGTCTTACTCTGTAGCCATGAGTGACTGAAAATATATTTAAGTGCTCAGGGCATTTTTATTTTAGTTTTACCCGTGTTTACTTGTTTATATCTGAAATAACACCACTGCCTCCAGCTGCTGTCCTGAGAGCAACTTTCCCTATATTTGCCTGAACTAATTGGTACAATGAACATAACTTCAGTAGTGCACAGTGGTGATAGAAGTAACTATAGAATCATAGGGTGTGTTCTAAAATATGTTTGCAAATTGTACCCAGTTTGTTAAATAATTGCATTTGAAGTTTCATTCAATACCTAAGTGCAAGTCACTCCAGCTGGAGTAGATTGACTTATCATGCCTCATTGAAACAGATCTATGTCACTATGATTGTTAAAATGATATTTAGCAGTTCTTTTTGGCAGTACAGTGTTTTCAGATTTGCTATGAATTTGTCTGTTGTTCAGTTGACAAAGGGTCATATTCTTCCTCAGCTTGCATTACTTGTGATAGCTTTCAAGTGAAAAAATTTTTACCGTAATTCCAAGTTTTTCACCGCATGAGCTACCAATTTCCTGAATAGGAAAATATTTTTTTTTCTCTTGCTCTTTCTTTCTTTTTCTTCATAGTCTGAGATTTATTTTTAATCTGCAAAATTTGTAACCGAGGAGAAGCTTCATTTGAGCATCTCATGTCTTAGTTTTTCAGATCCTAGGAAGCCACTTTTTATCTGCCTGCTTCCTTCTGCTTGCTTTTCCTTTGTCTCGGTCTCTGCAGTGAAGCTGTTCTAATACCACCACTTTAATTGATGATGTTTTATTCTTAAATTCTTTCTCCAAAAATTTAATCTCCTCCTATGAGATGGGATATGTTCAGTGTTCATGTAAGTGGATGAGTTAGCAGAATCAATAACCCTGCTTGTCCATGGGAGAGTAGACGCCCCCATGCCCATGCTGGCAGCAGAGTGATGGATTCTGTTGATAATTTGTGTGGTGCAGTGGCTGACAAGATACAGTAGCAAGGATAAAACACTAGCGACTGCACTTGGCGAAATTTAGTGGTCTCTTCAGCTGTGAATGGGTCTGTTTAATTGTTCCCCTGCTGAAATGATGCATCAGAGCAGCACAAGCTGAGCAGTTGTGATGGCTGAACTTGCTCCTGCTGCTCATGAACCAGACAGACTGCAAATGCAAACAGTAGGTGCTCCCCTTACCTCTAATTAAAGCGTGGATGGGAGTTTGGCTGTTCCGCTGCAGTGTGAAGTTACTCACAAAGCCAGCTTGGGAGGTGATAAGCAGGTGTTTTTGCTGGATACCTTTGCCTTTCTGGCTTCCTCGGCAGAAAGGACAGCTTGAGGGTGAAAAAATGTACAGTGATGAATTTTTTAATTATGGAAAACTGTGGCATTTCTACAGTTCACTTTAAAGAGGAAAATTGCCTGTGAATCCTAAGGAAGGATGTCCTTCCCTAAGCAGAATTGCCTCATTCTTCTGTGGAGCTGCAATATGACTGCTTCTGTCCTGCTCGTGTTTTAAAGATACAAGATCATTTGTTGGTGATAAAGATTACCTGTGATGGTTATCTGGGTTCTTGAGAAAAGAATGGCAGAGGAAGAAATAAGAAAGGGTGATAATGTCATTTGGGAGGCTGCTTGTATAGGGCTTGTAGCTAAAACACCTTGTTTAATATTCCTCACTGTTCTGTGCTCTTGTCCACAAGGGCATTAACGCCTTGTTGGAGAGCTTGGATGTTGAAACTGAGCACCCTAATGTCCAAACTTGCCTTTCACCAGCCTGCTCAGCTGTGTAAAAGGCTGTGTGGATATCTCGTTCAGGCTGCAGCTTTGTCCTGTGTGAGTAGCAATATCCATTGCAAGAGGCAATCTGTGTATTCTCTGCTGGGTGTCAGCTGGGGTGAGTTGTGTTCTCTTTCAGGAGAATGAGAATATGTGGGCTCGCTTAGCTTAAATAAGTGGTTATTTTTCAGATCTAGTTAATCACAAGCCCAAGTTTTTCACCTGAACCGTCCTTCCAGAGTCATCCATTCAGGTAGCTTTTTTTAATCTTGGGCAGCAATTACATTTTTAAACTCTGATTATGCTGTCTTAGGGGAAGAACCCTTCCTCTTGTGTTTGACAGTTATTATTTTTAGGAACTCTTGGGTTTTATTTATATTTTTCTTTTGACTCAAACTTGGTTTTATTCTTTTTCACTGCAGTTGTATCATGGAGTCAATATATGTCTTCTGCTTGTGCAGACAATATCTGCTTATATCAAGGAGACAGTTTTTAAAATTATTTATGCAGCAACATTTTTGTGTAACACTACTATAATCAGTAGTGTTTCTTAATAAGCAGCACCATATTGCTCCATTCCTGAGGAGAGTCTTACAAAGATGAGTTAAGTTTTCCAGAGTGAGATTAATTTCTCACTTGCTCCCCCCTAGTCTCCCAAAACTGGTAATCAGAAATAAATCTTTTAGGAGAAGAATTCAATTATCTTGCATTTCCCACATTGTTGGCACTAATTAACTGACTGTGCTTTGGATTCTTGTCCTCATTTGGGAAGTTTGAATGGACTCTGTAGATACAACAGTTTTAGAGACTGCAGAATGGGGCTTGGCAGAAGGCTACAGCTCTGTAGGGAATGATGGGTTTCACTTATTGGCTTGACCCTGAACATTTATTCTGCTTAGCTGAAGTCATGAAAATCCTAGATACTGAATTTATTTACATTTGTTTGAACCATCCTTTTCATAAAAGAAAATATTTTTATTGTGACATTTCCATGCTTTGCTTTATTTGCAGTAATACTCTCCCTTTTATGTTTTTATTCAACGTTAGTTGTGTGATAGCAGGATTTGTTTTATTTCAGAATGGATTTGGGTGTTGGGACAGAGGAAGAATAGGACCAAGTTTGTGAAGGGAAGCCACAATTTGAAAAAGGATCTGAAGCAGAGAGTTAAATTGCACTTCTTTCTAAGATGTGAAATGGCTTGAAAATACTCACTTCTAGGGGATAACCTTGGTGTGTTTGCTGGTGCTGTCTAGAAAGATTTTCAGTTACTGTATCATGGGTAGATTTTATGGAAGGGAAAGTTTTTTTCCTAAAGAACAGAAATTAAATCATTTGGAACTAATGTTTGGCCCATATATTCAGGGCTACTAAATTATCCTGTTACTGTCAATCTCTCTGTTCCTATAGTACCTTAACAAAGTAAGAGGAAAGATTCAGTGTAGTTTTGTTTTGATTCCACCAGAGTGAAGAGGAGGCTCCTCTGGCTACCACGGAATCCTTGCATGACCTGATAATTTTTATGGAATTAAATATTACTATCAAACATAGATTAAAACAATAAAATCCCAAAGGTTCTGTGCTTAAAGAGACAGGGTAAATTTATGAGTTATATATACTATGTGTAAAATGATTTCCTGTTGTCCTTACCAGAGGGGGAAAAAACATTTCTCTCTTTTTTTACCTCTCATTTTTGTAAGTGGCAGCAATTGCTGACTTGTTACAGGATTACCTTCCTGTGTTTGTTAATCCAATCACTTTGTCTTCTTTTTATTTATCCAATAACAAGAAGAGGGAAAGGACTGTATGTAGAAGTATGCTGCTAAATCCATAAAAAATTTTGAGCAGTTTGTGATTTTTCAGTGCATGGAGTTCATAATTTAGTTTGTTTGATATGGTTTCTATAGGTCTCAGGACTTTTTGAAATACTGAAATATACTGCGAGTGCTCAACTAAAACTAGCAAGGCCTGTGTTTGTATTTCTGGCATGTTCTTGCAGACTTCTTGTGGTGTAGTGGAAAACCATAAAGGTCAGTAGCTGAATGTCCATGGTAACTTCAGGGTTCAGGACCATGATCCTAACCAGAAAGGGCATTGCAAGTGTATTATTCTAATGACAAAGATTAGAAACAAATCAGAATATTTTTAAATGTGTCACATTTACTTACAGCAGATTCAACAGTGAGTTTAGCCCCAGAGGCAAAGAATAGCACAATAGAGGGACTTGAATGCCTGCTTTTCTTTTATAGGTGATATCTGTAGAACAGGAGGTAAGAAATACTGTCTGGGCTTCTTTGGGAAGCTTGGAAGAGCCGATGAATTCATCAATCCCTTTTATGCTGCTCTTCTGGAGGATTTAAATCTTCCTGTCTTCATCTTATTAAATTATTATGAGAAAGTCATTCTATTGTTATCAAATTCATTTTTCTTATGCAAGTTTCTGCACTATTTTTGTTATAGAAAGGTATTGTCTCACTGATAACATTGCCAGTGGGAAGGAGGGCTTGGACTGGCTCGTGCAAATGGAAAATACATGGAGAAAATCAGAGTACAAAGAAGTCTTCTGTGCCTATAGCTGACATTTCTTAGAAAATGAGGTCTCTTAAGCCTCCTAGTATAGTCTGGAGAGACACTTCACTTAGTGCATTAATCCATCTGAAAAGCTTTACTACTCGAGTTCAACAAATAAATCTATTCAAGGCCTATAAAATTTTCAAGTCCGAGAATAGTCTGTTGGTGGGACACTTTAGAAAGCTTGACCCTGTCAGGGAGTTGGTTTGAGAATCAGAGTAGGAAAATTCAGTAGCAGTAGCTCAACATCAGCTCCTACAATGCATCAGTTTAATCAAATACAAGAGCACATTATCATAGCCCTTTCTGTTGTCTGCTGCTTAGGCAGTGTAGAATTACATGAGATGTGTTTGTGTGAGATGCAGAGAAAGAGAAGTTTCCTGGTTTGGAGCCTTTGTGACAAGCTGCTTTTTGCTGAATGATGCGAATGCTTCTCTTCACTATTACACAGATTCTAACAGGAGACAAATATTTTAAATTTTCTTTGAAACTGGCAGCGGAATTTTCAGGCTAAAATTCAGAATCATTAATCTGTAAAACCTGCAAGATATTGTGAGTTACTTTATAAGAAATTAGTAAAGCGGAAATTTTAAGTTTTTATTTGGTAGGACATGGGTACATTTAAATTAAAGTAAGGCATTATCTGCAGTCTCTAACTGCAGTCACGTATTAATTCCTGTTCTGTTGTGCATAGCAAGCTGATCTTTTAAAAGCTTTTTTTGAAAGGCAGCTGAAAAATTAAATGAGTTCACTGAGTTGACGAAATGGTTCCTCCCATGCCCGTGTCAGCCTGCAGTGGCTGAGAGCTGCCCTGAGCCTGGCCCTGAGCCTCCCGAGCGTGGCCACATCATCCCCAGCTGGCAGTGACTGTCCCCAGGATCCTTCTGTCCTGGGCACAGTTCTGTTCCGTGCTGACCTCCCAGAGCAGGTGGTGCTGAAACGAGGGCTGAGCAGCACTGGGAGCAGGGCTCCTCTTGTGGAAAGAGCTCATCCTGCAGCTCACTGCAGAGCTTGAGGAACGGTACAGCCCTGGGGGAAATTGCCCTAAGGCACAGAAATTTATTGCCTTCTGTCATCCCTTCTGTCATCCCAAGTGCTGCAGTTGAGCTGTTTGGTAAATTGGATGTCAGACCTACTGTCCTGCAGATACA
The DNA here is from genome assembly GCA_013400435.1 of Pycnonotus jocosus. NCBI lineage: Eukaryota > Metazoa > Chordata > Aves > Passeriformes > Pycnonotidae > Pycnonotus > Pycnonotus jocosus. The sequence continues at coordinate 10,390 of VWYP01034098.1, read as the reverse complement.
CACTGCCCTTCTGAGACTGTTTGCCCCAACTCTACTGATTGGGGTGTTGCACAGTTGTGTTTCAGACAGCAGTGAGACTCATCTGCTTGTTCCTTGGCTGAAAAAATATCCCCTAAATGGGATCATTCCTAATGGTTTGCCAAAGACTGATTGAGAGTTGAAGTGTCTAGCTGAGGGAAGTTGGTGGGACACAGAATGCACTGCAGTGCATTGCTCTTAGAAATTCATACTTATTTTCTGCCATAGGGATTAGCCTTTTTGTCCCAAAACTGGAAAAGGCTTGGATAGTGCTGCAGCAACATTGTTTTGGACTTCCCCTGCTTCCTTTTCCCTCTCCTTTCTAAGTTTACTCAGTAGTTATGCAGGACACTTGGAATTTATTGGTGTATACAAGCGAGTTCTTAGCAGATTCAGTGATTCTTGTAAAAAGCCAGAGATAATTTTTTTTTTGATACTTGTAATAAAGTGTCAGAATATTTCCAAAGAAAGCTAATGTTTGCTAACCATATTTCCAGTAGGGAGGAGCTGTAATGGCAATAATGTAATCCATATTTTTAAAGAAAATATCTGTGGTTCTACATCCGTTTATGTTCATGCTGATGAGACAACAAACATGGTAAGATTACAGGAGCATTTTCTGGCCTGCAGGATGTTTATGCATAAAAGAGTTTCTAACTCATAGGAATGGAAGTTACAGGAATCTTCTCATTTTCTGTTAACTCTCCTAGTAAATGAGGGAGAGGGAAGGAAGGGCTGTACTTTGAAGGCATGGATTTGCAGGTGTTTTACTGCTAGGAGAGATTTTGCTAAGTGTTAGTAGAGAACAGACCAAGGAAGTGTGGAAGTGTAATGGTGTAAATCAGACTAAATCATCTGACAACCCCTCATCCAGTTGGATTGTAATGCCTCAGGAAGGTGCCCTTCAGAGAGAGCACCGTGGTTATTTGACCCCCAGCTCTGATTCAGTCTTAAGCTGACAGATGCTTCAGTCCGTGTCTGAAACACCAAAGCATGTTCTTAAATTTGTGCACACAGCTTTGGGATGTAGGACATTGAGTAAAGCCTCCTGTGCATGTAGAGCGAGGTTAACTGAGCTGTGCTCCTTCAGGTGTGTGTGTTCTAGAGAAGGTCAAGCCTGCCCACACTGCCGCTGTCTCGGGACACACCCGGCATTCTGGGGAGGACTCTGGGATCTCTTGATCCTACAACCAAAGGGCTGCTGGTCTGGCCCTGCTGTGGACAGCTAGCTCTTGTCTGTCAAGTGAAGATGTGGGAAGAGTCCCACTTCTCTGTCAGCATCACTCATACCCCTGCAGGCCACAGTCCATGCTGGGGCTGATGATTAATGAGATTGTTCTCTGCTTATGAATGTAGCAGCATCTCTTGGAGCACAGAAATTGCAGGTGCACCACGTTAACATTTCACAATGCAGGTAACTGAGAGCAGACTTTAAACCAGTATTTAAAGCTATGACACTGTGTCCAAACCCTCTGAGATTTAACAAATAATTCCAAACTAGGTCTGTCTCTCTTGGTGTCCCCTTCCTCCTCTGAAAGGGCAGCATTCAGTTAAGAACTAACATGTAGCAATGTGACTTTTCTTTCACAATCAGGCTTTTGCTGTGCCATTTCCATCAATTTTGGCTTCCACATTATTCAGCTGTGCACCAGACAACTCTTTTGTTATGTGCCAATTAACCCAGCTTGATAAATAGTGATTATGCATCATTTATAAAGAATAATATTCTTGTTGTTCCCTGTAAATAAGGCCCTGGCTTAACCAAGGGTACTGGTCTGTGAATTACTGTCAGATGTGATCATGAAGGTCCAGGAGGCCAGTAGCAAGAAGAGCTCTGAGGGCTAAGGCAGATAGAAATAATATCAACAAAAATAGATGGGAGGGTGCTTTTATAAGGGTGCTGATGTGGCATTTCTGTAGTTTGCACTTTCAGTGTGAATAGGTGTCTCAGTTCTAGTCCAAATTTCACTGAACTCCATGTGAACTTCTCCAGTGATACTGGTGGGTGCTTTATTGGACCCCTAAGGAGCATCTTCAGATAATTTCCCTGGCTCCTGAAGCCAGTTTTCATAGACATCCTGTTTCTGCTTTAACTGATCTGAACCCTCTCAGACTGATAAGCAGTGGAACACAAGGGTGAGAATTGCACAGCCCCCTGAACTTTGAGTAGAACAGGGGAGGAGATACAGAAATGTGAAATCCAGTCCACTGGTCCAGCATGTACTTGCAGTGATAGTGCTTGCTGGAATACCATTGCAGAGCCTCCAGGAAAGTGTGAGGGACTGTTGCTTTGGGTAAACTGGGCTGTCTGTCAGCCAGCACCGTGCTCTGCAAACACAGAGCCAACTGGAAACCCTCCAGAGCTGGAGGCTGCTTGCACAGCTGCTCTTCTGGTGTTCGCATCCTCGGTCTCCTTGAACAACCTTCATTGTGACCTTCACCTCCTGGTGAATTTTACCCAGCTCAGTGCTTCAGGTGTGTCAGCCACTCTTCCTCTTCTATCTCATCCTCTGTAATATATCCCCACAGGCCGATAAATGGCACCACCTCAGCAGACTCAGCTCATCTTTCATCACACTGCCAGAGCCTTGTTTTGATTTATTGCCGCTCACCACAGTGACCCAGAATGAAGTCAACTTCTGAAATCACTTAGGGAAGGATCTGCTGAACAAGCATACATTTAATAATATGCCTCTGCCTTTTTATTTCCTGCACACTGAGGTGTTCCAGTGATATCAGAAATCTCTTCAGAGTACTGGGGTGCAGGAGATGGCAGCTGCTGATTGCGGCTCTGAGGCACAGCATTGCCTTCAACTGCTGCTCCTTGATTCAACCCTATCCTCTGCCTAACATCCTCAGCCACAAAATGCTGCCCTTTTCTGATGGGTATGATTTATTTTTTTCTCCATACCACAAAGCTCTTGCTCCCCCTTAGCCTGTTGTTTAAAGTATTGTTACGATAGATCATCTCCAAGGAAGGTAACAGTAGTAAAGTGGTTTCTCCCTGGTCTACCACATCTTGTCAAGTTCATACTGAAAGCACTTTTTGGAACGTGTCTTTTTGTTCCAAGGCAGAGTGCTTAATGGCTTGTGGAACTCTTATTACTTTGAGTATACTTACAGAAATGTTTGTGTTACTGTGTTCATTGGAATATGCATATTATTAGAATATATTGTCTGCTTGTAAATAAATGGCTACTAAATTTTTTAGTGTGTTATAACTGGACAATTTTTTAAAGAACAGGAGTTTTCATATTTTCCTCCCACCAACATTTTTAAAAAAATTGCTTCAGTTACAATCCAAAGTGATCAGAGCGAGCAGGCACAACATACGATTTTAGATTATAAGCGTTTCAAATGGTGCAACAGATGGAAACAAGTTATTTCACTTGAGTGAGTGTTACATATTTGTGTCGCATGCACACTGTCCGTGTCTCTGCAGAGATTAGTCACGAAGCAGGAGTTAGATATTGGATGTGAGGAACGCAAATGATCGTTGTTTGCTGTGAATATATTTAGACTCTCCTGCAGAAAGCTTTGACAGGTCCTCTGGCTCCCTCTCAGGTGTTAGCTCATCTCCCATGGCTCATGGAGAAAGGAGCGTGTGGTTGTGTGTATGGGACTGGCTGAAGCTTTCACGGAGGGCAGAGCTCAGTGAACTGCTTTACATCCACTCATTAAGTCTCTGACACTCTCTGAACCCAAGGGAGGCCTGTGCCATAAATCTTGAGCATCCAGGATGGTGGAGCTGCAATCAGGAGCAGAGTGTTGGCATTGCACGTACTGCTGCTGTTGGCAAGGCATTGATTATTCTGGAGCAGCTGAGCAGAAACATCTCTTCAGCAGGGTATGAAAGGCAGGTACCAATGCCTTTCCATTTCTCTCCAGCAGTGAGTTTAACTGTCTACCAAGAGAAGCCTCTCGTGACTCTCCTGCAATCATCTACTCTGGTGTCAAGATCACCATAGGCAGAAAGCAGAAGAGGTCACAAATAACATAAATCCACAGTGTTTGAATTTGACTTCTGCAACAGTATTACAAAGTCTTCTTTCTAAAAACTCTTTGTTTAAAACTGCGTGGTATGTTTCCCTTAACAGAAATGCTTCTTGTGAGCAGCTTTTGAGGATGGTGGGATCAGGATGAAAAGTGTTCTGTTAACAGTAGAAGATTGTGAATTACCAAGATGGTTTAAGAACAGAAAGCTTGACTGTGTCTGTGGTGCCTGCTCTGAGATCTTGAACTCCATCTTGTAAAGACACAGGCAGGATAATGGAGTATTCTGATCCGAATGTGCCTAAGTTTAGTCCTTAAGTACCTAACACGTTTTTTTAACCGTCTGCCAAAAAAAAAATCAGTTGATTTTATGGCACTTATATATCTTCTCTCACCTTTAATCCATTTTAAGCTTAAACCCCTATTTTATTCCTTTCAAACTCCAATGGTTTATACTTCAAAATGAGTCATGATTATCTGACTCACAGCCTTCCAAAAGGAATGTTCTAATAGTACTCACAATCAATGGTATTTTTTAAAAAATCAGTGTGTAATAGGGATCCTAGGTAAACAAAATCCTTTCACATTTTGGTCCTGAAAGGATGCTGACACTTCCTGGTAACCAGCTGGATTGACTCCTGGGTTTCTTCCACCATCAGAAATGTGTCATAATTACAGAGATACTGAATGGCAAGTGATTTTTTGTTTCTTTTCTTTCTTTTTTTTTTTCTTTTTTTTTCTTTTTTTTTTTTTAAGAAAACCATGGATTATTATTTGGTAGGTTTGTGGGACAAAACACTAATTTTGTGCTTGAGTTTTAACAAGATTTTACAGGAAAAAAAAAAAAGATGAGGGGCTTTTTTAGCTTTGTGGTCAGTAACCTGAATAGAGGTAGTTTGGACTCTACACCATCTTAAGTTTGGAAGTAGCTTGGGAACTAAACAGGAGTAGAAAACAGCAGTACAAGTAGCACTGACTGTTCCAAGCTGCTCAGGCTACCTGCAGTACCTTCTCAGCCTACAATTTTCAGAAAGTTAAGCACAGCTTTCTCAGTAAAATCAAGGTTATGTTCAGCCTGTCTTACAGTTTGGTACTTAAAATTGCACTTTTTATTCACATTTTAAACATCTTAGCTACTTTTTAAATACCAAAGCTTTAATTCACATATATATCACATTGGCAGTTTGTGCCAGAGAGGTTTTTATTCTGGTTTAGTTTGATCTGACTGAAGTTGTGCTAATGGACAGATACCCCCATGGTGGCATGGGTGAGGCTTGGTGCTGCTGCTGTTCCCACGGGCACTGTTCCAGCCCAAACAGCCTGGGTTTGGCACTGCAAGCTGGCATATGCTCATAAAATTCACACAAACCTTTCAGTGTGCAGAGAAGATCCTGCACGCAACAAATTCATGTACATTGTTGGGGTTTTATTTGACCACAGTTGTATATGTAAAAGCCAAAATGTGTAAAGTTTAATGAGTCAAGTGTGTCGTGAGTAGCTGGGCACGCTGAAAGAAGCCAAGGTTGTGGTGATGGGTTTGTACAGCACCCAGCACCAAGGAACTGTGATTGTGATCAGGGCTCCAAAGTGGTCTTGAAAAGCAGACGAGAAATAAAGACTTCTTTAACAGTGTGTGATAGAGTTGTGAAATGGTGACCAAAGTAATCCTGGACAGGATCTTGACCAGAGAGTGTTCAAGGCTGCTTGGATCTGAACACATGTTTTGAATTGCTTTCCAGTAAATGGTTTGTAAAATATGAATTGATTAATCCTTATGCCTTTCATTTGCAATTTAATAATATCCCCCTCCTGCTGCCTGAACATGCTGTTTTTATTTTATTTGCTCTCCTAAAAAGAAATGCAAACTGAAGTGTGTATATTTGAAGAAGACATTAGACAGAACAAAGCAAGCCAAGTCGTTCTTTATAAAAATAACTAGATAAAACATTGCAATTTGATCATTGAGAAAACTGATGCCATAAGTGAAGTAACAAGAGTAAATTATTTTGTTTTGTTTTGTGCTCTGCTATGAGGTTTGGGGTTGGGTTTTTTTGTTTTCAGGGGGTATTTTTTGTTTGTGAGGGCATATCTTTTTCTAGGTAGGATAAGAAGTCATGTTATAGCCAGTATCTCAGGAAGATTTGTATCCAGTTTCAAGTTGTAGCTTCCTTGGTTCCCTCCTGCCCCCAGGAATTTTCACTGTTAACAATTCAAGGAATAGTTGCTTTCAGAAATGCATCTTCTCACCTGAATTTTAAACAATATTTTCTTCATGACAGAATTCAGTATCCTAATTCAAATGTAAAAGATGGTTTTATTGGCTATAGGTAAATGCAGTTCACATCATTTTAAATTTTTAATATGGTGGGCTTGTCTCTAAAAGAAGCTCTCAAGTCTGGTTGCCTGGAGCCCTCTGAAAGTAGCTCATCCTGCATTCAGGGGCACTGCTGTGCTGATCTCCTCAGGGCTCAAGGTAGAGAGAGTTGTTGCTTTTCATTCTGTGTATTAAAATGAAAGCAAAAGAAAGCAGTAGAGGCATTGTCTGTCTCTCCCGGAGTAAATCTGTATTCTTCCTGTATTCAGTAATGTTAATGGTAACCCTTGCTTTGTTCCAACAGGGAGGTCAGGATGGAGCCCTAGACAATGGCAGCTGCTCTGAGATAGGCTGCATATTATTCCATTAGAAAGTAGTCCCATTAGTCTGTTGGCTGAAGCTGGCAGTGAGAATTGTCTGGAATCCAAGACAATTGGCAGAAGAAAGTGGAGGGAATAAAATTATTTCACAGCTGAGGAGAACCCAGAACACAGACCTGGGGAAGCACAACACAATAATGTCAGCTGAGATGGAGCTCCTGCGGTGCCTTCCTCCCACTGAAACAGGGAAGCTTGTCAGACCTGTGTATAAGAAAGTGGTATGGACAAAGGGGAAATTACTTGCTCATAGAAAGAGTGATAAGGAGGAATAGTGTCTGAGGTATTGTAACCTCCGACCCCTGCCTCCAGAACTACCGGGCTGTTGCTCCCAGGGCAGAAGTGCACTGGATGCCACACCTGGGAGGATCCTCCTGATTTCTACAACTCAGTCATTAATGATATCATTAATGATATCAGTGGAAAAACATGTTGTTACGACCCACCATTAACATATCTCTTTTGTTAGCTTTATACAGGTTTTCTTTAAACAAGCAAAATTCAAACCTACTTGTAAATGTTCCTAGTAGCGCTTCAGTTGTTTATAGTAAGAACTGGAAGCCAAAACAAAAAAGGTGTCAGAGAAGTTTTGACTTTAGCTTCTAGGCACTAGACAGTAGAAATGTCAGGTCTTACACAACCTTGTTGTGTCAGGAATACTCACAGTCACTAGAACATAGAGAAACTAAATACCATTAGAAAGCAAAAATAAATTTTAAAAATACATAAAACGTCTAATAACTTGTGTGAAGTGGGGCATCTTCTGAGATTCTAGCCTGCAGCCTTCCTGGGATCTGAGTGCAAAAAAAGACCTTTTCTGGTTAATCTTAGCAGGTTTCAGTGGTGGGCCTGATTTGACTAGAGGGGGGATGGAAATGCAAATAAAACAGACGTCTGGGTTCCTTGGGTTACACTGATGGCTAGAATGGCTCAGCTGCTGTTCAGTATGGAAACCAAGATTTCTATTTCTTTGGCTTCAGTAGTTGCATTTTGGTTGGTTGGTTTGGGGGGTTGAGTTTTTGGGGGTTTGGTTTGGGGTTTTTTGCTTGGTTGGTTTGGTTTTATTTTTTTGGTTTTGGAATTTTTTGATTTAGTGGTAGTGGCGGCTTCTTTGGTTTTTGGAGTTTTTTGAAAAGTGAATTCTGCTTACCACTGTTACCACTCTGCCTCTGTGCATTTGCCTTCCTTGGCAGGAAACACCAGTCTGTCATGACCTGAAAGTTTCTCATCTTCTCTTGACATGCTTGAGAATTCACAGATTTCTGTCATACATCACTTTCCCTCCTGGACACGATGGCATGTGGCAGCTCACTCTAAGAACAAGTCCAGCGTTAAATCTCCATTAATAAATGCTCACCTTGCACCTAATGCCAAAATAATGGCTTATAATGATCTCCCATTGGGTAACTGCTGCTCAGGACCTCTCTCCCTCATTTGTGGACATTGAAACTTTTTCAGATCAGGTTATAAAGCAGCTTGGTTATGTGCTGTCCTTCGAAACAGCTATGCATCCACATAATCAAGAGTTTCATAGCTCAGCAAAAACAATTGCTTTTTTTTTGAGGAGTGAGGTTGAACTAGGACTTGTCCAAATAATCTCTTTAACAGCCAAAGTATGTGTTTGACCATCTGTATTTTTCAAATAGGGGAAAAAACCCCCCATAAATCAACTGAAATTAATTAAGGAAAAATATCAAAATTCTTACTCAAACATGAAGACTATTCTGATTGTCAGTAGAAAGTAGTTGTAAAAAGTGCTTAAGGCTGAGGCTTAGTTAGCCTTCTTAAAATTTTTCTTGTGGCTCAGTGATGTTAGAATAATTGTGTAATTAAAATGAATGTAATTACACATTTGTTTTTTGGAGAACAAGTAACAATATGACTGTGGGTTCATGGATTTTCTGTAGGTTTGTCTGATCACGGAGGAGATAAGGTCACAAACTGTGTGGAAGACCTAATGCTGCAAAATTTTAACAAAACTGTGAGTTCAAAAGTGCAAATGAACATTGAGGACCAAGATAATTGGCCTTTTAGCTTTTCCTTATAAAAACAAAGGTTTATTTGCCTTTTAAATAGGCTGATAAAACTCAGTTGGCATCCTACAGTGTATGCAGAATAGATAGTCAGGAATAATAAGCTACTAATAGAAGACAGTCTATCAAAGGATTAATCTTTAAAATCTGCTGTGAATACAAACCTGAACCCGGAGAAATAAGAGTGGGCAGGTGGTTGCATTTGTTAGAAGATATTTTTGGTGATCCTCCAGTAGGAAAAGGAGTTGCAAATACTGGGAGGAGCACATGAGAGCTCTGGCCTCCATGCGAGCAGCAGCTCCAGGCTGGCTCCAAGGTGTTCCTTGGAGAAGGTCCTGCTCAGTCAGGTTGTTCACACACTGGTCTTGTCTCACATTACTCACATTGAGGATGGGCTCTTTGCACAAGCGAGCACAATCTGCCGTGAAAATACACTTTAATTCAGTTGAGTCACAGTTCAGAATATTCCTGAGTCTTACACCTGATGAGAAGTACTGGGCGAATCCAGGAGTTGAAATACTATTCTTGGTTTTTAGGATCAGGAGATCTTTGAGAATATGTTTGTTTACATTGCAAGAAGGGATGATTCTTGGAATATTTGCTTTTCTGTGCAGTACAGAATCTACATTAAAACATTAATATATACATGAAAGAAGCTTGATTTGTGAGGTACAGGCTCTGTATGTGAGGGCACTCAGCTCCTTTAAACCACTTCACTGATTATTCCCATGGAATTAGAGAGTTTACACACCATTTAAATGATTTGGAGACTGCCAGACTTTCTAATGTAATTTTTGGTTTTCACTTTTTTCCACCTGCAAGTTAATGCTTTTTATTTGTTACTTCAGCAGATAATTTTTTATGATAGCTTTTCTGCTTTATATCCTGCTGGTATATAGTTTAACAAAAATGCCTTTTTAAACACTGTGTTTAATTCCTCAGACATGCCTCTGGGAATAAATTCTCACTGTATTATAACTTCTTTTATCTCTTTTCTGTAGTTGAGAACCTCTGCAAACTTTCCTTTCAGAAATTACCACCTCTTACTTCCTTTCTGTGTCTCACCAGCTGTTTTTTGCTGCTGGTGTCCACAGCTGGTCATGTCCTTTTAGACTGGCTTTAATACTTAGAGAAATTCCTTAACAGCATTTCTAGTTTTTGCATATAGGGCTCCAAGAAAAAAAATCAAATTTTCATGCCTGACTGCTGATTTTAGATGTTGTCCGTGATGCTGTGTCAATGAGCTGATATTGTGGAGAATCCTTTTTAAAATTACTTTAACATTTTTTAATGTTCCTGAAGGGTAGCACTTATGGTGGAAAATGTGATGGTATTTCAGAAGTAGCAATGCTGTACATTCCTGTGTGGAAGCCGTGTCTTCCTTACTAGTAATTACTTTGCTTTTTGCAAAGTTTAATATGCAGTGTTTTTGCAAAAGTGTTTAATGGATGTCTTGGTTTTGAGACAAATTTTAGGAGAAAACATCCTGGAATTAGTGTTTCCTCTAAAGAGAAGGGAGTTTACCAGTGAGAGAAATGAATACCAGTGGGTGAAACTGAAAAACTCCAGACTGTTTATTAACCAAAATAAGGGTGCATGCAAGACAGAGAAGGATTGGAATAAGTGCTCGATATTGAAATTCCAAACCCTGAACC
>VWYP01034073.1:294-18365 GCA_013400435.1 Pycnonotus jocosus | reverse complement strand
AGGGGGTAAAAGTGATTGCAATACTCAGAGTAATAGCACTGGCAGTCAGTAATTTTGCAGCAAAAATATCCTAATAATAGCAGCAGTTTTGACTATTTCAAAATATTGAATTGTCAGGGATTTAGCATAGTTGTTAAGTGTAGACATCACCAATTCTCATTTCACAGGAAGCTATAATAGCAATCAAACAAAATATTAATTTCACAATCAGTACAAGGAGTTATTTTTGCTAGAGGAACCACAAAAATGTTTTAAAAAAGAGAAACACGGTCTGCTCCCCTACCTACACATCTGCCCATCTGTTGTATGAAAGCAAAAAACCCACCCCAAAAGAAATCAAACAAACAAACAAAAAAACCCCAAAAAACCCAAAAAACCAACCCCACAACAAAACAAAACAGAAAACCCTAAAAAACAAAGCAAGAAAAAGAACACTTTAAGTGTCTTTCTTAGATTCAACACCTTTTTTTCCCCCAATTTAAATATATTGCTAACTAAAGATTCATTTATTAAAGCAAAACAGCTTCAAGAATGAAAATATGGGTTGGAGTGATGAAATCATAAATGGTAACAGATGTAATGTGTTTAGCATTCTAAACAACTTTTCCTGTTTTAAACTATGCTTTGCATCTTTTGAGTAACCCCTCCCTTTCCAGTACTGCCTGCTACACGTACAGATTAAGCATCACAGTGATTCTGTCCAGTGAGGCACTGGAAATTCAGAGTGGAGCATTGCCATGTTTGCCCACCTTGAAGGATTACACATCTCAGGCTGCATGGCAAGGAATGGTTGGACTCTGGCTGTTGTCTCAAAAAATCAAAAACAAAAACTTGAAATGTAGTATTGAAATGTCAATAATGTTGTTCCATAGTCAGGCTTAAGTTTCACATAAACAGAAACACATACTCTTCAAGTGAGAGATTTTATTAAAAAAGATATAGTTTCTTTGATAGGAGATTTAAAGATTGAAACCTGTTTATTGAAACCTTGTGAGTTTTAAAGTGTTTTTTTTTTAAAGCACAAGATGTTGCACTTTGCATACATTCTGTTTTGGAGAGCTTTCTAAATATAGGGTTTTTTTCAGATGAAGATGGTGCTTATGATCCTTATGAACCTTAGCTAAAGTTGAAGCTATGCGAAAATATATGAATCTGGGTACTAATGTGCATTCCAATGTGGATGGAGATGTGGTTCTCTAAGCAAAGTATTTTCCTATTATTTTCCTTCATTCATTATATCCCTATAATAGTCAAAAGCCTTAAAGCTGAAGCTAATTTAAAACAAAATTATAACTTGTTATAAATCCATTAAAAAAAAAAAAAGTGGTCTTGTTTGAATCTGGAGGAAAAATAAAAATCTCTGATTATAATATTTTTTAAAATATGACATTAAATATATTCTGCCTTTCAATGCATACTTCAATTTTTGGAGTAAACCTTTTAAAATTCATTTTTACCTACTATTAAAATCCTGTATATTGAGAAAAAGAAGAAAAAGCAAAGATGTTTATAAGTTTTGAGAGAGACACATCTGGAAGCTGTGCAGTTTTATCCAAATAAATATCAAAAACTAAGAAAGGTTAGATATTTATTTTGATGGATGCTTCATAGATAAACCCCAAGATTTTGCAGAAAATAGAAATAATATATTAGAAGGGTTTAGTAGAAATTGCAAAGATTTTTCAGCATCAGGAAATCAATATTCTTCAGGGACAGATGTACCATAAGAATGTCCCATTAACACTCACATCTAGAGTGTGTTTGCCAAAGATGTGTATTTCAACATACCTTGAATGTTATCTGAAGCTGTCACATGCAGGTGAATAGTTCTCTTCATCGAGAGCTGATATCACTTGGGACTCATGGCATTTCCTTATCTAATACCTGGTGAATCAAACACAACTTACTGCTGAGTTCATACTCAAGTTTCTCTAACAGTGTACAGAACTAAGTTAAAAGCAAAAATGAAACTAACTTACAAAATATATTTCTTTGTGGGATTTTGGAATGAGTTTTCAATCAGGAGAAGAGTGTTTAAAAGAAAAATTGTATTTGAGATGTAACTTATTCAAGGTACTTCATTCATGGCATGATGACCTTTAATGGATACTTGGATTCCACTCATTTCTTTATTTCTGTGTTCTATAAACACTATCTTTTTTAGCCACAAAACACAGTATTAAATCACACATAAATATGCATGTTAAAATGAGTGACCTGGCTAGATTTGGTAATTTATATTTTATTTTACTAACGTTTTTGCTGTATCTATCATAAAATATAAAGTTATCTTTCCTATTTTGTTTCCATGAAATTTGGTTAAATACATCAAATATTGAAAGCCTAGTATTTAATATGTAGACGACTGGGATGAAAAATAAAGCAAAACTGAAAACTGGTTTCATGTTAAAAAAAAAAAAGTACATATATTGCATGACAGAGCTGTAAATGTAAGAGGTTAACCTTTGCACATAATTCCGCACACACTCACATATACATTCCCACACAATCACAGACAAGCCATAAATAAAAACGTCTCAAATTACCTAGAAATAAAAGAGCCTTTCACGGATCACTTGATTGTCCCACACTGTGTTATATAGTTTGGAGTAATAGTTGTTTCACATCACAAAGCCATCAGGTGTTTCAAGACAAACGAAATATAAAAGCCATGTTTGGAGGAGGAGGAAGATTGTCAAAGTCTGAATGTACCTATTGAATCTCAGTAATTGCCACTTAGTGTTTGATTTAATGAAAGCTACTGAATAAAGGCAACAATTTTCTTTGTCATGGCTTGTGTTCCCATTTTTATATACCCTTCTCTGTCTTCCAAAGTCAAAGCCACAGTCCTCCGCTTCCAGCGAAGCACCACTTCCCTCCCTTCTGCATTCATCCTCATCTGCATATCTTTCCCACACACTAAATGGTTGTGTTCAAAATTAGTTTTCAATTATTTTCTCTGAAGCTAAGAAGCTTGCTTTGACTGAACCCTTAGAGATGCTGAAAAGACACAACCACAAATGCACTCAAATCTGCCTTCCTGTCTGTGTATTCTAGCAGAAATATTTGGCCTTCTCTGTAGAGGCTTTTGTCATCCAAGTTCCTTGCAGACAGACCTTTTGGTTATCACAGAAGAAATTGTTTAAAAATTCTGGTTTTCTCTTTTCCCTCCAGCTAAAATAAATTCTGACAAATCTTCCAAACTGTGTCAATCAAGGGATGTGAAGGTATTGTTTCTATCAGAGTCAACTGTTCAAATTGCTTAAGTCCTGCTCTGGTGGTGGCACTGGCAAAAAAATCAAGAGGAGAAAATTGTAAGAAAACTCTTCAGAGGATATTTTACTGTTAACTGCTACCAAGTCTGTATGGTTAAGGTTTATTTAGGGTAAAAAGGGTTCTCCTATTGCTTCTATGAATATTTTTAATAATTTAGAATATTTTTAATTCAGTTAATTTCTATCCTATATTCTATTAAATTTAAATTAAAGATTCTTTAAAAAATTAGATTTGGAAATTGGATAGGAGACAGATTTGATGTAACATCATAAGAATGACCTTTTAGACTGTTTCTTAACTGGAATTCTTGTACTGCTGAAAATTCCTGACCTGAATTAAGGATTTAATTAGGGTTTATTATAAAAACTTTTGGGGTGTGTACCCTAAAGATGGGGTACAAATTACAATATATAGAGAACAACATCTAGAAGAAGTTCTTCATTGTTTTTATTCTTATTGAGAAATAGAAGAAAAAATAAGGAATGGGTTTTGGAAGAGGCAAAATGGGCAAGGCAGCAGAATTTAACAAATGGTATCGTATCTGTATACACAATAAAAAATTAATATGTGTATGTATGTGTGTGTATATACATATAAAAATATAATTATGTATTTAGGATGATGAGGGCATGGCAGCATTTTTACTTCACCAGCACATTGCTAACTGGATATGACACTCAGAGTACTTAAATTCTACCTATGTTTTCTCTGAGGTTCCAGAATATAATTTAATACTTTCCCTATAAACAAGGGATTAGGTTCACCATGATACTGAAACCTTGTCTGTAAGGAGAAAAGTTGCCTGGCATGCAATTTCACTATAAAGGCCTTGTCATGATCAGAACAATTATTCTAAAAAAAGGTATTTCTCTTTGCAAGTAAAGCATCCACAGGAGAGCTGTTCTAGTCAATTTACACAAGGAGAAAAGTCTCTGGGCTCCTAAAAGAATACTCACATCTAAAAATACTTTAATACTCCAAAGTCACTGGGTGCTTTTGTGAGGGCAAAGCCCAATCCAGCTCAAACCAGAACACCCAATGAGCTTATTGTGAATAAATAGAAATATCACACAGCAAAAATTACATCAGTTTTGAATGTCTATGTACATTTTTACTGTACAGGCATAATAAAACTTATCTTTCTCTCTTTATTTTTATTTCTAAATTCAGTTTTGAAAAAAATTACAAATGTTTTCAGTGAAATTGGAATGGATTTTTATAATTGTTTCTGAGAGCTGTTGAATGTTTTCAGTCTGCTGCTTCTTCCTCTGTCCAGATTCCATTTGATTGAAAACCAGTATTTGGCCTAACCTTGTCCTTCTAGTCTATTTATTTAAAATTAGAAGAATGAGCTATAAGCTTGGAAGAAACTAGACAGAAAAGAGAGAGATTTCTACACTTATTTTGACCACTTGGTTTTTTCTAAACCCTCCGTGTAGATCCAGGTAGAGTGGTGATCCAGATCCGGAGCCAGTGCTCTGGCTGTGCTGCTGAGCAAACACCATCTGTGTCAGAGTGCTTGCCAAAGGCATCCACGTAGAATGTGTCTGCTGGCAACTATATCCAGCACTGCATATCCTGGTAAACTGCATCTGCTCCAAAGTGGCTTTATTTTTTTCTTCTTTTTTTCCCCCCCTTCAGGAAAAGTGGGGAATATCCAAGCAAAATGAGATTGCTTTGCTGAAAAAAATCATAAGTATTCAAAAGCAGGAAATTCTAACTTCTCCTCCCAATTATCTGGACATTTCAAAGCAACAGTGTCTTACCAATGTTTCGGCACATCCAGCAGCAAGAAAGTGGCATGTACAACTCTGTAATTTACATCCACATTCAATAAAACAGCCATGAAATGCTGTCAGGGTCCCAATGCACCTTTCAGACACAAACATCTCTACTCAAACAGCTAAACATTACTTACCAAAATCACCTCAGCATTATTTTGTAGTTCATATAGAACACAATAAAATAGATAGCAAAAATCTGAGTTTCACAGTAGTATGCACTTTATACCAAGACCCTCATTAAATGTGTGCAATTATGCTTTTATTCATACAGTTAAATAAATGCACTAAAACACATAATTTTGCTTTTCATAGCCATTCATCCTCATTGCTTCTTGTTTGTAATTAAACTGGAAGCCAGAGCAGAACCTTATTTTAATATATGTGAAATAAATAGATTTTTTTGTGTGTGTGTGTGTGATATTAGAATGCATTTTGGTAATGCCTATTATGGGTGGATGATATCCACAGGATGTGGAAGGATATGAAGTATAGCAAGTCATGCATATGAAGATATCAGCATGAAGAATCACAACTTCTGGGACAGCAAACATGAATTATATGTGCATTTTAGTGTTTTCATTGCCTTTTTTATCCCCCTCCCCTTCTTTTTTTTTGTGTGTGTATTGTGTGTAATATATCTCTGACCTTCTAGGAAGCTTATTTTTCTGTAATACAGCAGACTATGTAGTAAACTTTTCATATGCTTGGACAAAAGGAAAAGAAGGTTTCTATGCTTACCAAAATTTTTATTCTTGTTCTTTGTTTTCTTCTCCGTAATCTAAAAATCTAAACCCTGCATATATTTAAACTGAAAGTCAGCGTTAGCAATTTGTGTGAAGAAAACCAGACAACTTCACAGATTTCTATTTTTAAAATAGAAAATTCTTGAGTGTTTTGGTGGGAGGGGTGAGGGGGTGGGGGAGTATTTGGTTGGATTTTATTTAGTTTTGGTTTTCTTCATTTTAAAGGAGATAATTGAGCAACACATGCTGTCTCTGTGCCTATGTGATATGACAACCTAATTGAGTGGTTGGAAGGCTAATGAAAGCATGGTGGGAGGGAAATCCAGGTGAGCAATTCAGAACAGCTCATTTCGCAAGTGGGCTGCTAGAAACCAAAGCAAACACACATGGGGGAAAGGAAAAGTAAGTGTATAAAGAAAGCTTAAAAAAACTTAGAAGAGAATAACAAGAGATAAATGCTTGGTTTTAATAGAGATTATAGATTTAGCGTTGAGCTTTTTATATGTTAATGTTCATTAACATCTGAAAGGGATTACCAGAAGAAGAAGAGAGTAGGATAGATCTAGATTCTTATTTAGGTAGCTGGAACAGGGGAATACCTATTTTTTTTATATATGAAATCTTAGTTTCCCAGGGTAGGCAAATAAGAAAAACTCTTACAGACTGAGCAGAATCCTTGATTTGAAGATCACAGCTACAATCACTGAAAGATTCTGCAAGCATCTTCTTTTTTAACTCCCAGTAAGAGATATTGGAATGTCAGAGTGGTAAAACAGATATTTTATTAAATTCATGAAAGAAGAGAAATTACAACAGTATGTGTGTCTTACAAGTATAAAATATACCTTTTTTTTTTTCTCAATATCCTATCCTGGCATTATTAGCTTTATATTTTGCTCTGTGAAAAATGCCATCCAAAACTAAATCTTTCATTTTTATAATAGTATGCTGACAAATCTTTCAGTGCCCCATAACATTATCATGTCTATTTCTGTAGCAATGATATGGAAGGGAGATTGTAGAAACCTGTTATAAACTAAGCTGTTTAAAGCTTTATTATCCTTTATACAACACCCAACGCTGTGCAACAGGTAAAATATAGTTGCTCACAATGACTTAATACTAAAAATAAAATGAGGATAAAGGTTAAAAAAAAGAAGTTATTTCTGGATGTTGCACTTCCTTATAAATCCTAAATCTTTTTTTTCTTATCATAAGAAGTACTATGAAAGTTAAGAAAATAGTTTAACTTTTGCCCATTTATTTATTTATATTTTAGTTCTGAAAGTTTCCTTATAATTTAACATTCTTAAAAGAGAATTCTCATATATCATTAGCAAACATATACATATACATACAAGTATAAGGTGTGTATATATATATGTGTATATACATACACACAGGTATAAGGTGTGTATATATATATATATGTACACAGGTATAAGGTGTATGTATGTGTATATACATATGTATATATATATACATATATGTAATATGTCTGTATTTAGTTCTACAAAGACACTTTGCATTCATCTCTTACCATGGAATTTCGATTAAATTCAAGTGAATAAATGAGACAAAACAAATTGCTAGGAAAATGAACATTGTATTTTTCACACACAAAGTGCTACAGAAAGCAACATTTTATCTTGATTATATTAAAGAAAGAAGAATGTTATTGGACTTCAAGTACGATAAATTTATCTGAAAAGTATTTTTTGGTGTAGGGGATAGTAGCATGCAAGAAATATCTAAGTAGATATAATTAATGCTTTGCATATATTTTGATGAATCTCATTTTCTATAAACATTTCTGTAACTTTTTGCTTTGTCATTAACTTTTGATATTTCATAGCTGTTACATTATCTCAATATTCATTATTACCACTTTGTTCTTAAAGCTAAGCAAAGCAAAGCCAAAACAAGTTTAGCTCTAAACTGCAAATGATTGCCCTTTTAGAAAGCGAAAATGAAATGCAGCCATGCTCTATGGCTGTGTCAGGTATAAATACTTGTCTGTAGGTGCTCTGGGACCAAAGAAGTACAAATGCAAAGTGAGGCACTGAAGCCAGAGTGGGAGGGGAAATGGCACTTGATGTGACAGTGCAGTTGTCTGGAGCAGGCAGCACTTGAAATGTTAATCAGAAGAGCTGTATAATCCAGCTTCTTCTCCTTTAATGTGTACATTCAACTGGGAATGTTAGCAAAATATGTTAAAAGAAAAAAAAAAAAAGAAATTTGTACATAGAAATAAAAGGAAATCTCTTGGGCCTGAGCATCTAAATCCATAAAATACAACCTGCACTCCTCCATTCCTGCTCTAAACCAGAGCAGCAACTGGAACCAAAGAGATTTTTATGCCAAATGGGTTTTTCTGAATGATCACACATGCATTTCTACTCTGGGAATCCAGGACTGAAAGCCAGCATGGATTAATAAATATTTATACTTTGGAAGTGTTTTCTTTAAATAGAACAATTTTCCTTCTTCCCTCAACTACACACTTTATCTAATTGCTGGATAAATATCTGCAGGTTAAAAGGTTTATTTTAACTTATTCTACTTTCATTGTGAAGCATGTAATAATTCCTTTTCCTCCTGACAACTTATTCTATATTTCCAGGGAAACTGTTTGGACTGCCTAAACCACAGCTGCTAATAATGGATGTTCTAGGAGTGTACCCTTTACCTGCTGCTGTTCAGTTGTCTTTCTGAGGCAAAGATCTAACAAGTCTTATGGCACAGTCTGAGCCCTGACAGTATCATCAGTCCAGGTACAAAATTGTTTCCAGCTATTTCGTGCCCTTTGAGATGAAATTCCTTCTACACTCCAGGCCTCTCACTAATAACTATACTGACCTCTTAAAAAAAATCCATCTCTGTGTGGATTTCAAGTTGCTTTATATCACATTGTTCCATTTAACTCAGGAAAGCTGAGACATGCTCAAATACCGTGGCTTCTATGCCTCAATGTCTTATCACCCATGAAATTACTGACCAAACTTGGGATTATTGTATGGCTGGATTCCTAGCACTCTTTTCTTTGTAGGAAAAGCTTTGGAACGTGGAAACTTGTTTATCCTTCCCTAATGCAAAGCAAAGGCCCAGGAGCATCAGGCAATGCTAACATTTATGTTGTCTTTGGATATGTTATTATTTTCTGACAAATCAAAATGTGCTATACTGGCCCACGCCAGTTGCCATTTCACTCTACTGTTTTTTCCCAGCTTTGGCACGTATTCTTTGCCTCTCATGTACACAAATGATGATAGAATAGCTTGGGTTGGAAGGTTCCAGCACCATACACTTGAAAATTATTGCAAAAAAATTGGTGAGATGGAAATTGTTTAGCGCAAGAGTAAGACTTCCCATCACATCTCCTTTTGCTAAGCACTTTTCAAATCTAAATTACCTGCAGTAGTAAAACCCATAAATTTTGTGAAGACCAGGTCTTGAATGTAGCACTAAAGTGCAGAGTGCCTGTAATAGACAGCTTGGTATTTTTGCTCTGTGCATGACCCAGAAAGAGCTGACAGTAAACATCTCTGAAAATTCCTTGTACAACATAAACACAGTTTCTGCCCAGTCATAATAATAAAGCCTCCCACACAGAATGTGGTTTCTGTGTATCTTTTAATTCTTTGTTCAACATTTTAACTGCATAACCTATTTTTTTTTGTTAAAAATAATTTTTAAAACTTACTAGTCTCAGTTTCATTAGACAGTATTCAAAACCCCATTTTTCTGACTATTGGTTCTTTCTGAATATCTCTATCCCCATTTCTCTTATGACATCTCCATACATTTCTTTATGAATGATATAATATCTGTTCAGCCTATGAACATGATAAAGGAGTGAAATAAAGCTTTACCCTTTAAATGACTGTATGAGTACACTGATGCTTGTACTGTGATGCAATTTGCAGTTGTCTGTGTCATCGGTTAATTTTTATATTCTATAAACAAAGAATAGGAAAGACATTGTGCTGTAACAAGAACTTTCTAAGTATGAATTTGAGATCACTGCACTCATAAGTGGTAAAACCTTGAGAGAATTATGCAGGCTGTCCCAGTAGGGCATTAACACACCTATAATACAATCCCACACTACAAGTATCTGAATGGGCCATGTATATTACAGGAAAGAAAACTGAACTATTTTATAAATGTGCTTTAAAGAAGTTTTAAAAAAACTATTATGGAAACCATGTCCTTATCCTCCACCTGTGAAACCAGGTGTTTTATTTATTGCAAGAAACTGAAAGAGCTATATATTATACTAATAACACTTTACAATGTCTGAAGTGTCTTAAAAAGATCTTTCTGTGTATTTGGAGATCAAACTTGTGAAATACCAGAATTTTATGCAGGGACAATGCCCCATTAAGAATAAGTATTACAACCTTTCACAGAATAAAAAAAATTGTTCTCAAGCTTATTGATTTATAATAGGCTGAGCAATAGAATTTAAAAGTGATTCAGGATTCTGCTGGCTTGTCTGTCTTTTTAGAGACATGTTAGCATGCCACACTTTTAAAATAAAATAAAATAAAATGTGAATCCTTTCTGGAGCAGAAGTAATGAGTACAGACTGCATTGTGTACCAATGGTGATGAAGTTTTTGTAGGTTTATGTATGTGATAATTTAGCATATATGTATTTTAGCATAAACTGCCCATATTTTGCTGCACACTTGTAGTCATTTCCTGTCATCTTCGTACTCACATATGCTTTTAACATGTCTTTGTGACAAATACCATTATTCTGACTTTTTCCTTTATTAGACACAATAATTATATAATTCCCAATGCAAATGATGATCTTTATTTATGCCCTACATCTCTGTGATAATGATGCTGTTGCCTGAAATTATAAAAGAAACCAAAACAAACAAACTTGCAAGTGTTGAAATAGCAAGATAAAAACCAAATCTTTAATGGAAGTTTCCAGGTGCCCCCACGGTTATGGGCACACCCGGCACCGGATTTCTATGATTTTTATAAGTTTGAAAAATTAGCATATCTATAAATACTGTGCAATTAGAAGAGCAGCTGGTTAGGTAATTTCCCTCTGGGTTCTGCTCCACCTGAGCCTCTGTCTCAATCTTTTAGCCCTGCATTTTATTATGTCGACAATCTATAATGCAAAACAGAGTGTCCTTGCTAGACTAAAAGCAAAATTAAATGGGATTCCAAGAAGGTAGCACAATATGTAAGAAAATTATATAAGAAAGTGCAACTACTATACTAAAGGGAAAGAGTGTTAGAAACTACGTAGCTACATATTAAAATCTATAAAGCTAAAGATAGACAAAAAGCAAAAATCTTTAGGCATCAATGTCACTGAATTTATATTCAAGATTTTCACTCAGCATGTCTTTGCAAGGAATGAGGATTAGGCTGCTCCTCATACTTTCCATGTGTATTAAATGATTATATGAAGCGGCTTTTAGTGTGTTTGCTGGCACATGCCCCATGAAGAGAAGAATGAAGTTGTGTTGTGTCAGTGATAAATATTTGTAAGCTCTGTAATACTCTAGTACTTCATAATGAATCCTGTAATTTTATTCTAGAAAAGGCAAGAAGACAGCATAATACACTGACTAAGGCCCTTGAAACAATCAGTGGAATATGCCTTGGGTTTGCAGCTGCACATTAGGGTAACAACAGCAGTTATATGGTATTTGTCTACATTTGTTTATAGGGAGATCCTTCTTTCACTTTAGTCATTCTGGTTTTGTCTTCCAGAGACTGCTTTAATTATTTTTGTCTTCTATGTGACATGGTGATTCAGAAAACAGTCTTGAGAGGTAGCAGAAATCTATTTCAGTGTACTTTAAAGCCTCACTTCTCTTTGAGGAGGAGGAAAGGGACAGACTTTTGTATTTTTATGTTAATGGTCAAATTTAACAACTTGGCAATGTGATCAAAACATTCAGAATTTTTTTTTACATGTACAAGAGTGCTTACCAGCACCTTGAAGTAGTGTCCAGAACACACTAGGGAACACTAGCAGATTTGGAACAGCATAAAGAATTGACCATCTAGTCAAAGTTAAATAAAGATGCTTTTTATCTTTCCTTGTCATTAAAATCATTGTGAAAGTGTACCAACATGCAAGACCAGGGAGACTACATATCTTGCTTATTGAAATTTTTTGATGAGAGAATCTGTCAAGATTTTTACACTGAGGACCTTCTGTATCATACCAACCAAAGATAGGCAAGCAATATTTTCAGGCTTGTATGTACAAAATCCTACAGAGACATTTTCAGGGTTGACAGGATGAGTTCCTCTGGGGAGGTTATATGTGATTACATAAGGATTTTTATTCCTTTCCTCAAAACTTTCTTGAACCTATTCAGATGCATAAATCGTATAAGCTGAATTTAATTTAACACATAAGCTGAATTGATGTACAAGAGGGTTTTTTTTTCTTTTTTTTTATCACTACCACCTCAGTTGCCTACTTTCCTGGAAAGTTTTTTTTCAGGAAACAGAGAGAAGCTAGTCTAATCAACAAGTACAGAATCAAGCAAGTCCAGCATTTATCACAGTATGACTATTATTTTGCATATGACTGTGACAACAATGCTAGCAAACTTGAACTCTCAGATCATTATCTCCTTATTTAATCTCCTCTTGGGGTGGTGAATGCTATACATTGGTAAGAATAACATTAGGCCCCATTTTCTCAATCAGAAACCACTGTGTAATCTCATAATGAGACTGGAAATAGTTGTTTTGCTGGCTGGTTCCTAAGCAGAACAGTGGAATCAAATCAAAATCAAAAATCAAAAGTTTCATTACAGTTGACATAAAAACAATTTATTAAACCATGACATTATCTGCATTGGTATACAATTTCATATTTTTTCTTAACTGAACATGGTCATCTTCATCAAAGAGGTGCAAAATGGCTTGAAGATTTGTTCGTTAGTTGTTTGTTGGCAAAATAAACAGCTTTCCCCTTCACCTTTTTTTTTTTCTTTTATACAAGCTTTTATCATAAAAAATACATAGCATGCATAAAAGTTAAAAGTGATTTGAAAGACACACCTTTTTATCAAATTAATTTTGATGATGACATTTGACAAAGGTAAAACCTCTTGTGAATCCCTTTATAGACACCTATGATCTTTTCTACTCTTGTTAGAAGTTTTGATTTGATTTACTAATTCAGGTTCAGTGAACTGAATGGTCCCCCAGCTTTGCTGCTCATTAGCTGCATTACCTGATATGGTTCCATACAAAAATACAATGGAGATCCACCTGAAGGTGTCTGATAACTACAGTATATGGGGCTAGTGTCAACACTCCCTTCACCCCATTCCTCTCCAGCTAAATATATTTGAGGGGAGGACAGGGCAGGGTGGGCAGGGTTGTTTTGTTACATTTGTTTGGTTTTTATTTTCAAAGAAAGTAATTTGAGAACATGAAATAAAATAAAATAAAATAAAATAAAATAAATTTCAGTTCTCTGTTCTTTATGTATTTTCATGTAGCTTCATTGGCTTGTGTGAAGCTGTGGTTGTTCCATAATTTTTTGTGCTTCACACCAGGTCTAGCTGTACTGCAATAATATGAAATACACAATCCACTGTCTAAAACCTCTGCTTGTGACTGTATTTCTTGGGTGACCAATGATGAATATATTGGATATGTTGGAAACCCTTTCTCTAAGATGGTCTTGAGAAAAGTCATTACATTTTCTCCATCAAAGACTGCTTTTACCAAGAGAAGGAACTGCTTCCAGACATGGTTTGCTGTGAGTGTAGAGGTTATTGATGGGGCAGGAAAAAATACTGGACATGTAGAGATCGTGGCAAATAAATTATATAACCAACCAGATCAATGAGGCAAGAACTGAAGAATGTGGACAAAAGATAGATTGAATGTCCTACAAGTCTCTTTCTCTACAGTAATGCAAATTCTATCCTTGTATTGTAGTTAAAAGCTACCAGGCAACATGGTCAATGTGGTATGTCTGTAACTGAGAATAAATATAGTGCCCAAAACCTGGGCTTTGTGGGAACCTTGAAAACTGAGTGTGGGAACATCAGAGAGGGGCAAGGGGAGGAACTGAAAGAGCAAGATTTGATTTATACATATTCTTACATCTTCTTATCAAGAGGTATGTGAAGAGCAGGATAGAAACCAAATGGAACTTTGCTCCCTTCTAATCACCACCCAAGCACCTAATGTTTACCGTGAAGATGCTGGGTAAATGCAAGACTGGATTTTAGCTTGGAATTAGAATTTGAGCTCAAATTGAGAAGACTAAATGAATCCAAGTACTTTGGGCTCACACTTTAATATTTTTTTGCTTTTCTTTTTTAAATAAAAATCCTTAACCATCAAAATGAAATCTAATGCTACATCTGATTTAATATATTCTTTTCTTTTTCATTCTCCATCCAGGAAGGAGGAGGAGCAGAAAGACACCAGTATGCATGGTATAGAGAATTAAAGCAATTATAATGCATAATGTAGGAGGAAGAAAATTATGGGGAAATTATCTTTAGCAGTTCACTGATAACTACCTTCATAGATTATAAAAGAATCACTGAAAGTATATATGTAAATTACCTGAATTTCCTATTGGAGTTTTCCTCTGTTTTCTAGATTGTGAACCTTAGTGAAATTTTGTAAATTAAGGAAAATGATAAAATAAAAGTCAATATATTTTATTTTAAATGATTTCTGATGCCAGCCAGATGCATGAATGGTATTTGTATAGGTGTTCAATTATTTTTAAAAATATACATGTGATGATGAGTTACTTAGTGTAGTCCTGAGAGCAAATTCATTTTGGGAACACTACAAATTGGAGTGATGAATGTAAAGCTAAATACTTGCATCTGGATTTTAACTTTTCCTCCCTCCCCTTGCCCCTTCCTTCCAAGAGACCATTCTATTCAACTTTTGTATGGTGGAGAGATAATTCAGCTAGTCATCAGTACTAACTCACAGGCTATGCCTCAGAAGTTGTGTAATTCCACAATGTTTTATATGCTTACAGAATAATTTTCTATTGTATGATCAGATATCAGAGTTTATATAAGTTATTTACTTAATGTACTGTTCAAGACAAATATGGAGAACACAGAAATTTCTCCATTTTTTAATATTTATTTCATTAAAAAAAATATTTCAGCTATTTCACAGGAAGATTACCAGTCATGGATAATCATTTGGTGTACATGGAAAAAAAGAAAGAGAAGGATGAAAGATCTGATTTTTTTATTACAATCTGAGCTTAAAAAATGGTGATCATAAAGGATACCCAGTAAAAGCTTTTGAACTCATATTCAGGTACACTGATATAAATAAGGAGCAAGCCTATCAAAAACAAAGACAATTTTTAAGAAGAAAATCCATCACTTCTGAATCTATGAAATCTGAGGCTTTATGTTCTCTTGATTTTTGAGCAAACTGTTTAAGAATCTAAAATTTTTGCTTTTTATTTTACCCATTTCTTTCATTTGTTTGGTAGATTGGTGTTTTTTAGTTCTATTTTCCAAATTTATTCCATGTATGCAACTGCTGTGTTATTTTCGGCAAACATCTGCTTTAAGTTTAGTCATACCTAGATTCCTGGCTGACAGCAGCATAAGTTACTGGTGACAGAATGTTTCTTCTTTTTGGGCTCTTTCTTACTTGTTCTGCTCTAATTTCTGCTAAACACTAGACTAATACACACCATTAGTTTCCCACTGATGAGAAAAGTGACATCGGAGTCAATCTTCTGTCATAAGAAGCTGGACTTTTGTTACTGCTGTATATACTAGTGTTATATTGGCTGTGCATCTCCATGTCTTGGAACAGGAGTTTGCATCTATTCGTAGGGACAAGTGATGGGGTTGGAGGTGCAGGTGTTTCACATTGTTTTCTGTTCTCATTCTTCCCATATTTCTCTCCATCCCTGAGAGTGAGTCTGACTCAGACTTGAGCAGCAGCTACCTCCAGAGTACACAGACTTCTGGGACAATAGTACTGTATTCACTACACAGCTTTTCCTCTTCCAGGTAGTCTCCATTAATTTCAACAGCCCCTGTGGTCCCCCAAAGAAACTGAAAGAAAGCAGGCTGGGATCAGGTGATGCTATGCAAAACCAAAGCCTGAATTTTCCTCACTTTCCTTCTGAACTTGTTTTGGGTAGCCTGCAGCAGTGGACGTGTTTGCCCTGTCTGGAACCATTATTCTTTCACAACAAACAATCCTGAAAGGTATTTTGAGATCACAGTTCACGTCTCAATGAGCTTTATGGTTTTTCCTGTAGATATTCTTAGTCAGGGTCTAAGTGTCAAAAGTTGGACGAAATAATAAATACTAGCATGATTTACTCTGATTCCCTTTCTTCATTATATTGTAGTTTTTTGGGACCAGGTCAGAAGATTCTGTTTCCTTTAAAGTTTCTCCCCAGAATTTCCTGATTTCTTTCATATATCATGAAATTTTGCAACTCAGACACATTTTGTTTGATTCTTTCCCTTTTGGAAATAAATGAAAAACATTATTAGATCATTTATTGTTTAGTTATCACCCCAGAGAGTCATATTTTATTGATAGTTTATTTTGGATGATAGCCATTTATCAGTTCAGGGATTTTTATTGAGCAAAAGAGAATTTAAACTACCATAGTGTTACATACAAGAATTTCTCTAGACATTTACTTGAGGTTTTATCTCAACATGGAGGCAGGTCTGCCAATTGCATCTCACACATAAAAATTCTGCAAGGCAAACATAGGTCATGCCAAGGATTTCTCCACACTAAACACTGTGAATAACCTGCAACACAGCTGAAACCTGCAATACAGCCATAGCTTGCAAATTTTTATATTAATAAACCTTCAAAGGTGGTTTCTGCCCCTTTTTAAAGGGAAACTTCAGAAGAGTCATCTTACATTTTTGTCTGCGTCTGAATTTTATTGTGATGTAGAGAATATAGATAATCTACACTGAAAGGTGAAGGTGATCTAAAAGTTTTACTGGACTAAATAAATGAGAAATTTAGCAGCGGCAACAGTAACAAAATAGAGTAACAAAAGCCAAATCAAGTTTTCTACCTGTATAATCAGTAAACTGCTTCAAAGAACTGAAACTTTCATAATTTAAAAAAAATGGATATTATGTCCCATTTCGTCCTAGAATTTGTGAAGTAAAAATAATCTCACTCTTTATTGAAAACAAGAACACTCAACAACCTGCAAGAGAAAAAGAGAAGAGATAATAAATGCTTCCTTGAAAGTCTGTCTTGAGGAAAAAAAAGTGAATTAATCCAAAAGAGAGCTTTTCCAGTAAAATCTTTAGCAGTAAGTTCAAGAAAAAGGAAGAACGAGTGCCTATTTTTGTTATATTGTCTGCACTTTTTGAATCCTTTTCTTGTATTTGAAATACTCAGACTAATATTTTTATTTTCTGTAAATAGCGTATGTTATGTCTATTTTACCTATAATTTGTCATTTGGAATGGAAGAATTTAGCTTCACAGTTCTGTCCTCTGAGCTGTAAGCAAACTGTAGTAGACCACAAATAGTTAAATCCTGAGACAAGTGACAAACAGAGTGCAATGAAGTAATTCACCTTATGAGGTGATGGAGTTTCTTCCTGCACTCTTTTCTGTGTAGTGAATAGTGTCCTTATTTATGTTTGTAGATAGGCAAGGAATATATACATTACTCATTCTTGATTTAAAAGGTGGCTGAGAGATAAGTAACATCGTCTCTCCAGAGAAAGGAGTCATCTCATACAAAACTTAACCTGCTTAAGAAGTTCAACCCTGTGCTATCTCCAGATAGCTACCCTTCTGACTGTAGTTGTAGACATAGCTGTTCATTACATAATCCTCAGATATAAAATATGACATATTTGAGAGGATTTGGGTAAAGAACATATTTCCAGAATTTACTTCTGATGGTTTGAATATCCCAACACTTTTTCAATACTTACCAGCTTCCAGAGCATATTATTTTAACTCCTAATTCTCACAGAATCAATTAGGTTGGAAAAAACCTCTGAGATCTTTGAGTTCAACCTATGATCAAACACCACCATTTCGACTAGACCAGGGCACTTCCCAGTCTTTCCTAAACAGCTCCAGGGACTGGGACTCCACAACTTCCCCAGGCAGTCAGTTCCTATATCCAATCACCATTCTGTGAAGAAATTCCTCATATTATCCAACCTAAATCTCCCCTGGTGCAGCTTAATACTGCGTCCTCTTGTTCTGTCACTGGTTTCCTGGGAGAAGAAACCAACCCTCACC
>VWYP01034056.1:7040-12699 GCA_013400435.1 Pycnonotus jocosus | reverse complement strand
AAAAAGAAAAATAAGTGAAAAAAAGGATAAAATATCAATATTTTATTTCCAGGCAAAAGGGATGACATTGCAGTTTAAGCAAAGCTCCTGACCTTGGTGCAAACAGAAGATAATGCTGCATAATACAGCACATCAAGAGAAGGATTACAATTGTACTGTTTAGATTGTATGAATGATGTTTGAAAAATTGGACCTGATTAATTAAATTAAATTAAATTAAATTAAAATTAATTTTCTTTATTCATTTATATATAGTCAAAGGAAAGTTCTCTCAAACACATTTTGGTAGACAGCAACACACAGGAAAACTCAAAGTTTCCTGTCTTTATATGTTCTCACACCTGTTTTTTAATGACAATGTAACTTTGCTGGAGTGAGTGATGAGAAATTTGCCTTTTGAGATATGTGCTTCCAGCTAAGAAGAAGGGAAGAGATTGCCCAGCCTTCACATTTTCACTCTCAAACATATGATATCAGTGTTTTATCTCTTTCAAGGGTTGGATGCAAACCATGAAATTAAAAGAGTGGAACCTTTCTCCACCTTGACTCTCAAAGAAGACAGCAACCTGCAGAGAGGCTGAAAGACATAACTGTATGCCATATGCACTGTACAGCATCCTTCCTTACACATTCACAGATCTGCTAAACATTGTCAAACAAGCACTAGCTGCACAGTGCTATGATGAGTCAAGTTTTAACAGGAAGAAAGAGCTGCTTTTTTAAACATTTAAAAAGGGGTAAAATGGAAGAAAGAAATGATGATATTTTATTTCCAGTCTAGCCTACAACAGTGACTTGACAATGAGACCAGTGAACTCACTTAAAATTATTTTGAAGCTGCCCTGAGGCAAAAATACCCCCACCAAGATGGAAGAGCGGAGCTAAAACATAAAACAAGCTTTTCAGCAGCAGAGCCATCCTCCCCATTAATCACACCAGCTGAAAGACATGCTTCTGTCCCCCTAAACTCCCTTTAAAATTACTATTTATAGTACTTGTCATACAGTCAGCTAGATCTACTTGGCCTTTTTTTAGTATTTAATCATACAGATTGTTTTCAACACACCACTGGATTTTCCACATTCAATTGCAGAAATATCACATAAAACACTGCACTTGACCACAGCTTGTCTGAGAATTTAAAATTTACGTTCCTTGTAAGAGAACAAAGTTGAACAGATACTGAAAGTCAGCTCTTCTAAATTAAAAACAAAGAAATAAACAAAATCACAAAAAAAAACCTTGAAAAAAAAGCTATGCCAGAAATACTTCCAAAACCAAATTTCTAGCTGTATTACAAAGCACTAACCCTTAATATGTCACATTACATACTGGTAATTGACAGGTAAAAATTGGGGTGGACAATTGAAATACATAGTCCAGTGAGTCTGCTGATTGGAGATGTTCAGATTCCTCTAAATCAGGTCCTCAAGACTAAGTAGAACTTGGAATAGAAATACGATGCTCAGGACATGAAGGAATTGAAGCACTGGTTGATTCAGCCCTTTTGTCTGATTGACTGGTCCTGATGGTTCTGGCAACACTAATGTCAACATTGAAGATAATTTCTCTTGTGATATGTTTTCAAATCCTCACTCAGTCTTTAGAAATCTCTAACACCTATTCATTGTCTTTTGGTCCATATGAAAAATGTGGCATTTAGCCAGATGAACACTACCAAAATCATATCTGTGTGGTACAGGAGATAAGAAGGCCCCATAGTAAGGTAAGCATGAAGAAGCAAAATCTCTTTTATCTCTAAATGTACTTCAACATGCCTTAAACCACTTCATAAATTATAAATCCCCTCTGTATTGGATTGTAAGAGGCTATTTCTACTTTGGATTTGGAAGATTTGCCAAGAAAGGCATCTATAATACAGTGGTACTTCAGTCTCAGCAGAACCCACCTGCTGTTTCACAACTTTCTAATAACTACAAAAGTTCTTTATAACTTCTCTACAAAGTCATAATTTTTTAATGAATAACTTTAAATCAGAAGTTAATATCACTAATACAACTTCTTACGGACTAGACCTATTTCATCTTCCAGCTGTATTTACATAACTGATAGATCTTAGCCTTATTTAATATAAGCTGAATTAGACCTTTTGAAATCAAAGCCTGAAATACACTAATTATATTCATCATAGTCTTATGAATATCTAGGGAGGTTTTATTTTTTTACTTTACATTTGCACTTTTCTTTTTGTTTGAATACCTGGATTTTACTCTTGCAGGAGAAACAAATGTTGCTTTAATTGCACAAGTGTCATCTAAAGATCACAAGTATCCAGGAAGGCTACCCTACATCTCCATTCTTCAAGTCAACATCTTGGGTCTGCTCAGACAAGGCAGTAAGACACAGACATAGCATTAAACACCTAAGTATGTCTGTTGGACATTAGCAAATGGATAAATAAGAATGGAATTCTTAGTAAACAGAAGATTTCCACCCCAATTTCAAAGAAATGATTAATTTGTTTTGTTGGAGGGTATTTTCCCTGCCTTATTATAGTGCTTAAGTATTTTTAAGGTTGTTTGTAAGGCATTTCCCAAGTACCAAAATACTCAAGAACACTGCTGAGCTTGAAATGAGCCTTTGCAGCCTGACCAGAAATGTAATGTTCTTAGTATTTTCTGCACTCAATACAGTTCTCTAGTCCCACCTATGCCTTTCTTTGCCATGAAATATACATAATTTTTTCTCCATGTGTTATGCAGGTTGCATTTTTCTGACAAGCCACTAGATGACTTGATGTCAAAATACTATTACCCATTCATGAAAGCAACAGGTCAATGCTAACGAACATAGTTAATTGTGGCAACAAAATATCCAAAATTAACATGTGTGAACTATGAATGTGAAGATTATGGACTTAGTCTAGGTACTTCAGCGCCACAAGAAAATCATGCTTCTTTTATCCTCACTGTTACTCAATTACCTCCCAAAATGAACCTAAAGCTCTAGCTAGTAAGAAACAGCATGTTCTTCTCTTCAGGCACTGTCTGGGCTCTTCCTAACATTTCATGGATGACCTGCAAAGGAATCAGATGTTGTACTGATCTCCAAGAAGGTTGAATGAAGATAAGCACCTCAAGCAGCTCAAATCCTGTCACTGTGGCAAACTGGCAGCTCTTCTCTTATAGATGTAAGCTTGATCAAACGAACAATTTCTTCAATGCAGCAAATGCAAACCATAAGAGAGAGGGATTTTTTCCTCCATCTCCTCAATAAGTCCCACAGAGTTGTGTGGCTGTCTACTGAGCCACCAGGTTTTGGCTAATGTAGCTGTTCAGGTGCTTCAGAAAGCCCACAGCTAGGTGGTTTTGAGCAGTATTGTTATGCCGGGGAGTACCAGCCGTGTGTGTCTGTGAGCTGGCTAGAGCCCTACCCTCACTCCAACCACTTCCCTACCCAAAGCCTGTTATATTCCACAGCTGTGGCAGATTTGCTATGCTAGATGTGTACTGACTGCCCAGGGGCACTCAAGGGATTAATGAGTAGTTTTGTAGTCAGCCCAACCCAAGAATCCCATGAATAATCAATGGTACTTGAGGCTCTTCGGGTAATTGAATTGCAAACCTAGTAATAACTAGAGATGTATCAGCAGCAGAATTATGCTTATGCCTGCCTCTAAATGTACAGACTAATGAAAAAAACTACTGATTGTGAGGATTATTTATCTACTTCTATACCTATATTAAAAAAGGAGTCTCTATAAATTTTTGAATCTGATTGATGTTCATCCTCTCTGAGTCACCCTCTAATTGTGCCTAAACCATGTGATTCTAGTACATCCAGTGGCAAGATTAAGAAAGGGGTAGAACACAGTAGGAGTGTACATATATTTTAAAGGTGAAAGGAAAATTTAATACTAGAAAACTGATTTTAATGAGTTAATCATGGAAAAACGGGTTAACAACACCACATGACTACATGTTTCCCTGTAGATTGATCTCTAATTACTGTAAATTCTCCTGTGGACTGCGAAAAGCGAAAAGCAGTACCATATGCAAATTCAGACTCCTTTTCTTTGCAAAATATTAGATTAGAGCATAGGCGAACTTTTAAAATATCAAATAAAATTTGATGACTGAGGAACAAGGTATTTTCTAATGCACAGCTAAAACCAGTATTGAGAATAATGGGTTTTTTGCTCTGTGACCAATGACATCAAGAGATCAAGCAGTTAAATCAACAGGCACAAACAAGAGTGAAGATGAATATTAAGCACAATTTTCTGTACATCTAACTATTGATGTAGTCAGTGTGTCTTATGCAAAAGTTAAGGGATTGTTACATCTCTGGAAAGCAGACATGGCCAAGATTTTACTACACACCTTGCCGTGTTTCTCTCTAATGGCAATGCATTTGTTTTACAATGACAAATTTTCCTCTGGGTTATTGTCAGAAGCAACAACTGGTGTTAATTTTTAATCATTAACAAGCAGTGTCTTCAACCCCATATTTACAGTGGTTTGTAGCCATTCCCTGACACAGGATTCTCCCTTTCATGAGGCACAGCCACTTGTGACTTAAGCAAGCAGCCACCACATTGTAGGGAAACAGAAGAACATCATAGCACAAGAGATGCGAAGAAGTGAAGATGCGTCCATTCTCCTGCTGGATTTGTCACAAATATTATTTCTGTGATATCATTACAAAATTTCTACTGTTCTTCAGAATATTCTTGATCACTCAACCACTGCTTCAACTGTTGGTAAGGCTACACCACAGCAGACAGACGGGTGTCTCCGAGGAGGTGGGGGAGTGTAATGAGGATCATCACTGTCTTTACCCATCATTCAAGTCAATTACCAGTTGTGCTTACAAAGCAAAATGAATGGCCTCATTGGAGAATTCACCTTAGCAGACATCAACAGAAAAGCTGTAATTGACCATACTCTGTTATTTGTAACAGCAAATGAAAAAGGGGTTCCTCCTCATCCATCTGCCTGAAGAGGGCCTTTTCCCCATCTGCTGCGATGTACTGCTACTCCAGCTACCATCATGCACTGCTGCGTTTTGTAATTCACTCTTTTGGTTAGGCCAGGTTTCTTCTCACTTCCTCAGAGATAACACTTATCCACCATATTTCAGAAAAAGCTCTAAGAAGCGATGTCCGACATTATTTACATTATGTTACATTGCAGCATTATTTCATCATACGAGATCTGTTTTCCACATTTTTTCTCTCAAAAGCTTAAGACTTCTACCTGTAACTTCCCCTCCCTCTCATTCTCTCCTTGCTCCTTTCATTCCTCAAAACAATTTTCAAATGAATTGACCATACATAAATCCTTTGCTCTGCCCAGCTGAGAGTCTCTGGTCACATCAGCACTTTTTTATTCCTCTCCTCCTTTTCTCACACTCAGTAATATAGACCATAAAAAGCATAAAATGGTTATTTTCCCTTTCCAAGACAGTAACTACATTCAAGTGGTTCCTTGTTCAGATCTCTCTTTGCAGATTTTCTTAATAGATTCTCTGGTTTAATTTTTTCAAATGTTCTCTAAATACCATTTTCATCCTGTATTTGTATCTGATAACACAATGCCTGACTATGTAGAGTGTAACATAAGAAATTCAGCTTCCTAACTCCATCTTCTTCCTCAAT
Organism: Pycnonotus jocosus; assembly: GCA_013400435.1. Lineage (NCBI taxonomy): Eukaryota > Metazoa > Chordata > Aves > Passeriformes > Pycnonotidae > Pycnonotus > Pycnonotus jocosus. The sequence goes on along the minus strand of VWYP01034056.1, from coordinate 7,079 downwards.
AATATAAATTTAATAAATGCTGAGCCATTACTAAGCTTT
>VWYP01034050.1:8797-57857 GCA_013400435.1 Pycnonotus jocosus | reverse complement strand
ACAGCCTTTCCCATGAATTTTATTATTGTCAAACAGAAGCCACTGTTTCCTGAAGCTCAACTTTGGAGCCTCACCAGTAACAGTATTTCTTTTTAAAATAGTCTTTTGGGAAATGATAAAACTTGTATTAATTAAGAAAGCAGTGAGCTTTCATTTAGATACTTATTTTCAAATATTTAACGCTAAAATGAATTTGTCTAAAGATTTTAGAGTTTTGGTTGGAGCTCTAGGTCAATTAGTATTCAAATAGGTTTTATATCTCTCTAGTAAAAGCTAGGTCCCTCAGAAGATGTTATCCTTGGTAAGTGATTTTGGAGTTTATAGCCTATTTCAAGAAATCCTTTGTATTGACAGCCTTAAAAATGGTTTCAGTATCAGATTTTTAAAGGAATTGAGGTGGCCAACTCTCACTACCCACAAAAGTAAATACTTTAGAAGTTTGGCCTTTTTCCCCTTATGGAAACTTCAGCTTAGTTTTTTTTTTACTTCTATTACCTTACATTGTTTCTCTATACACATACTTTAAATTAGCACGAAAAAGCCTACGTAATTTTCAATAGTTAATCTGCACCTTCAAGAAACCTGATTTTTCCAAAGGCCAATGTCATGAACTCTGAAAAATCTACACAAGATACTCAGAAAACATCAGTCAAAACTTTGGCTACATTTGCAAAAATAATTGTCATTTTATAATTTGAATACTCCATAGCATACTCTTCAGGCAGGATGTTGGAAAATTTACTACTGGATAAGTACATAAGTAATATCCTGACTGTTGACCAGAGAATATCCTGGACTTTTCTGGAAAAGTGAACAGTCTTTCAGCGCACTAAATCTTGCTAATGCACAAATTTAAGTACAACAAAAGGGAAAGTAAAGAACATGGCAGGGAAAAGCCAACACTCCACATACACAAGAGAATGTGCTCTGAACCAGCTACTGCTATTTAGGGAGGGGTTTGTGAAGTTTAATGAACAAGTATTGTCCAGAGGCTGTCCAGAAATGCAATCCCAACACTAAAATTGGCAACATGCAGGACACTATGCCACCACTGAGGTCCTTCTTGTGCCTCACATGGTGTACTGTGCAGTTTTGGTTCCCATGTTAAAATATAGACATAGAAAAGATACAAAGACCTGAGACAATGAAAGATCAAAGCAATGGAACAACTTCCATGTGAAGAATGACTAAGTATATAGGATTCTTTATCCTCAAAAATGGACAACTGATGAGAGAAAGGACAAAAGGTCTAAGAAATTGTGTGGCCACAGGAAACTGAGTAAGGAACAAGTTTTTCTCTGTAAGGACACTGAATAAATTGTCATGTACTGAAAATAAATGATAGTATGTATTTCCTTATTACAAACCAAACTCAATTCCTTTACATGGAGCGCTGTGAGTGCCCAAAGTTAATGCAGGTTTTGTAATAAAAGGACCCACAAAGTGGAAGAAAAATCCCTCAAAAATTCTTATCTCCAAAATCACAGCCTAAAGATTAGAAGTAGGCTGTGAGGACCACACAAGAGAAGTGTATTTATATGCTTGCTCTCATGCACTCTGTCCTACACAACTACTACTCTCAGAACAACAAACTGGACAGATTTTTGGTGTGGTCTGACACAAGATGTGTTACCAAATCACCTTCAGTTCAGGAGAAGCAAAAAACTTACAAAAGAAAGTGCTATATTGAAATAGAACTATACAACTTCTATTATATTAATCCCTATATGCACTGAACTGAAAGGGTCAAAACTTCCACAAAAACTAAGTAAAGAACCATAGCACCACAGCATATCTCAAGTAGGAAAGGACTCATGTGGATCATGGTCTCCAACCCTCTGCTCCTCACAGGACTACCCCACACTAAACCATATTCCCAAGCAGGTTGTGCAGCTGCTCCAATGAGCTCTGGCAGGCATGGAGCTGTGACACTCCCTGGGGAGCCAGTTTCAGTGAAAAACCTCTTCCTAATGCCCAGTGTGAACTTCTCCTGATGCAGTTTCCTGCCGTCTCCTCATGCCCTGTCAGCAGTCACAGAGAGGGGGGACCAGCCCCAGCCCCTCTCTTCCCTCCCTGAGGAAGTTGTGGGCTGCCCTGGGGTCACCCCTCAGCCTCCTCCAAGCTGAGCAAACCAAGTGACCTCAGCCACTCACCCCAAGCTTGCACCTGAAGTCTTCCACCACCTTAGTTGCCCTTCTCTCTATGTATACATGATTCAGATTCAGATTTAACAATGATTTCACAAATCCATGAACACTCTAAGTAATTTCTAACATATCCTCTAGTTTACTTCAAGTACTATTCTTTAGGTAGAATAAAGCAATGGTAACACTAGTTTGCACTAGCAATGACTTCCAATGCACAGATCAGTGTGTCAGGTCACAGGTCAGCTATTTCCTCAGGGCTGTTTTTTCACTTACAACAGAACATAAATCAGGAGGACAGTAACTGAAATCATGAATTCACATTGAAATCAGAATCTGACACCTACATTATTTCCTGCTCTAGTCATACAACTTTAAACTTTAGAAAAGCCCCTACAATTTACAGAAATGTTACAAGATGACAGGCTTCACCATACTGCAGTGTATCTCAATACACAGTTACTAACAGAAGAGTCAACATAAAACAGAAAAGATAAACCAAAACTTCTTACTTTACCCAGCAATCTGTTCTTTCACTTCCCATGCCAAGGGAAGATCATAAAAAATGCTGCAATGTGCCTACCCCTGTTTTATTCCTCCTCGCCTTTCAAAAAAGCTCTCTGGCCTCATTCAGTATCCCATGTGTACTCCTGATTTAAAACATCATTTATGTCAGGAGGGTAGCCTTTCCAGTAAAAAATTGTCTTCCTACATATTTTTGCATACACTTACAGCAGCCTTCTGCTTAACTCATTAGTTCATCTATCCAACTGGGCAATGGTTTCTGGAGGTGGAAAATACGAAGCAAAATTTTTTCATATTTCTACCCTGCTGACCAATGTACTCTGGAGAATCAATCATCTGTCCCTTGGCTCATACAATCCTTGTTATCTACCAGAAACTTATCTAAAATTAAAAAATACTCATTTATCTGACTACCATGAAAACCACAAAAATGTCTAAAAATCCATTTATTTTCTGTACAACTCAAAATCTTTTTAAATTCTTCTACTACTGCTGTGAACCAGAACAAGTTCATGATCCTTTGATGCCTGCAATGCTACATGGTAATAGAAGAAAAGAAGGGTTGATCCAGTTTTACTGCATTTTACAGCTTTAGATGCCTATCAGAAGCTCTCATCTTCCTGTATGGCGACTATAAATCCGCTTTGTTTATCTAAGTCAGGTTCCAACAGTTTCATTGATAATCTCTAAAATATTTAATATTCCATCAAGAGGAAATAATTGGAAAAAAGTTTTCATAATGCAACCAAAATCAAAAATAGCGCAGACAGCAGCGAAAAGGCACTGCAACACTTGGTAGAAAGGTTGGAAAATTCAGATCTGTAAGCTCCTTTGCAAATATTTCCTATGATTCACTTCAATCCTCTGCTTTTTACTTTGCAAAGCAAATAGTCCAAGTACCACGTAACCATTATTTGTAAAAAAAGGTTAAGGATAGTCCACACCCACATTGTGCAAATTTGCCAGCTAAAGAAAATAAAAGGCACAATCTGAACCCAAATTAATCTAAAAGACAAATTTGTGGAAACATTTTATTAAATATAACTAGTTCCATAAGAATACACTAATTTAAACATTGATGTCCAATTTTTAACTGTCAGAAGGAAAAAAGATCAGCTAAATAAAGTGTAAATCTTCAGCTGTGATTTAAAAGAAGGACTACAGATATTCTATATCAATATTCATGGTATTTTGCAGATTTAATAAACATAGATCAATTACTCTTTCATTCTTCAAGCTTCCCTTCTTTCCCTCACTGAGACCAGCTCAAGCAATTGGTAGAAACTTAAAAGTGTGGCAACATAAATAGACGGTACATCTAAAAATAAAACATTCTTCCTTCGGTGTATGATTAAGATGATGAAAATGACCACTGTTGAGAACAAGTTTTCTTGGCTGGTAAGAGATCAAAGAGCATGCAGTTCTCTCTAACATGCCACTTAGCAAGGTCCTGACCACAAAACTTAAGAGCTCCCAAAACGATGCTGCTTGAAGCACGCTGTATTTCTGTACACTGTGGTCTGCAATACAAGCATGTGGGGAGGCAGTGCTGGGTACTGAGGAACAATTTTGGAGAAGGACAAAGGACCATTAATTTATTATTTATCTGGGAGACAGAGCCCTGACCAAAGAGTAATCTGAACAGCTAAGTGAATATCAGAGGGGGCATGCCTACAATTTTCCAATATCCTACACAGTAGCAAAAACATTCTTTTATAAGCAGCTGCACGTAGTCAGTGTCCTTTAAGGAAAACAGAAGCAAATGAAGCTTCTACCATTGTTTCTTCATCTGCAAAACAAGGATGTTAGAAGTTTTCTATCTTTTTCCACATATTTTCCATAGGAAAAAAGAGAAAATGATCAGCATTGTCTATAGTTAAACTTCTATTTCTGATAATATAATGCAGCAGCCATACGACAAGGAAAATATAATCACAAAAAGCTCCAAGCTTAACTGCAACCTGTTTGACAGAAAAGACTGAAAAGTCTGTATTAAGAAAAGCCACAAACCCCAGGGACAATTAAGATTTTAAATGGCTCACACTCTTTGCAGTCCAAATAAAAAACACATCTGAACAAACAGTAAACAGGTGCTACTGCTCTGCAAGTGTCCAGCACATTCAAGAGCATTCAGCCCAAGAAGGAATATCACCAGCATTTCCTGTGACACAAGTGTGTGGACATATTACACTGGATGTCTCAATCATTTTAAACCTTGCAGTGTGCAGTGTATACTCCACAAAGAGGTTCCCTAGATATTTTCTTATTAACTAAATTTTTTTCTCTGTAGTTCTCAAGACTTGTATTTCAGTATACATTTTGTCTGGCTATGCAACACCCCCATAACTTCTTTAGTTACTCCACTCCAGTACTTAAATAACAGATAACAGAAACCACATGGAATAAAAGTTTACTTCTCATACCACATGGCCATGTAGGTCAAGAAGCTAAACAGCAATAGGAAAAGATGGAAAGATCCTCATGTGGACAGAAAAGCAACTGAAAAAATAGGAAAAAACTTCAGTTTTGATTTCATCAATGGAGGGGCCACCGCTGGATTCCTAAAGGAATTTCTGCTGGGAGATGTACCACTGGACATATTCCAAATTACCTGGAAAAGGGAATGAACAGTGAGATGACAGAGACTGTGAATGATGACAAGTTATCTAAATCTGGCTGCCAAGAATGACAGAAGATCTGTATGAGGCTGGGTAGTAGGCATTAAAATAGTCAATGATATTTAACATAGCTGCAGGTAAAGCAATGCATGTATGAAAAAATAACCTGAAATTCATATAAACATATAAAATGATGGCTTTTGTGACACTTAAAACCAAGAGAGAAACCCTGGAATCACAACAGGTTGAGCTGACACATTTTCAGAATTATGTCAGCATTGTACAAAAGGAGAACAGAGTGAAAGGAAAGATTAGAAATGGACTTGCTAACAAAGCAAAAAGCCCCATGCAACTGGAAAACTGTAGTTTTGGTCTTCCCATCTCAAAAACAAGACTGAGGAAGTTTAGAAACCAGTTGCAAGGTTAGGTGGTATGCAATTCCTTGTGAATAAAAGTCCTCTGCTGGATAGTACACTCTACTTAATTAAATTTGCATTTTCTATGGAACTCCAGAGACCAGGTTGTTTTTGTTCCCTCCCATCCGGTGGGACATTGGCCAAATGCAATCATATAATCAAAACTTTATTGTTTTAAATGACAGGGGACATATCATTTAAACATGCAGGCCAAATACTTTAAGTACTTTGAACTTACTACACACATCTCATGAAGTATCTTGAGTGAAATTCCATGACCTAGGCAGTTTCTAGTATTTTTCAGGGTGACTGAAATGTGGAGTGACACTACTGTACACCATGTAGCTACAATGAGAAAAACTCAAACATGCTGAAACACTGAGTGAGATATAAATTCTTTACTTAGGAAATTCACTGTCTGCTTTGGCTAGGAATGTCCATGTTCCAATGGGACTAGACTATGTTTTCTACACAAACGAAGTGACATTTTCTTTTTTGAACCACACAGAAAGGTTTCATAGAAAATCTCCACGTTATTCTATCACTTCTTAAAATCTTTTAATCACATCTCAGCTATCAGAACTGCTAGGACAACTCTCTGAGCTGCCAGCCCCCTGACATCCTTAACCCCAGGTTAAAAAGGCAATACAAGAGATTGCATTTTATCAGTAAGCAAAATTGTGACTCAGACAGCAATGCAACAAAGTGTTGCTTGTATTCAGAGACTCTTGGGAGGGTCACTGCAAGTGCTCATGTTTTCAGATTTATCTCTGCTAACAGAGGCTGAGGGAAAACACAGAGAGCTACAGGTGTGACACGAAGCACCCATCATGGGTTTCTGTCAGACACAGCCTCAGACCAAGGGACATAGCCATTACAAGACTGCACCACACAGCAGACAGCAAAAAACTGCTGAACTACAGAAACCAGTGCTTGCTGTGAGGCAGCTTTAGGGAATGAAGTGGCACTCAGGTATATGTTCAAAAAAAGATACTGTAAACGATTTAAAATAACTCGATCTTGTGCACACTGGCTGTCCACTCCCTGAAGACTCTCTTAACAGACAGGCTTTCAAAAGGTAGTGTCACCTGGCAGTGATAAGTCTCAAGGGAATAAATTAAATATTCAAATTCTGCTGAGATTATACTCTTAGACACTAAAAAGAAGTTTCCTTATCTTGTAAAAATGTTTTTTATTAGAAAAAAGTGAACAACTCCATATATGTTGCAGAGTAGAATTCTGCTTAATAGTTGGACCAAACCACGTACATTACTTCCACTAGGACTTAAAACCAACAAGCAGTAACGAGTATTATTTTCATTGTAAGGTGATGCATATGCCTCCCTGCCTCTTGTGATCTGATTAGTAGTCTATAAAAACCACAGAGGAGATCCCCAGACAGAAGTCTGGGATGGGTAAACCAAAACCCACATATATATGAAACCCAAACAGAAAGAGAGTGTTTTCTAGTATTTTCATTATCATTTTTGAAATCAACATACTATTTTAATAATCCAGTAAATTCCTATTGTATTCACCATCTTGTATTGCCAGAAAAATGGTAATTGAATCATTCTCCTACTGCTTCCACTAAAATAAAAGCTTCTGTTCTTAGCTAAGTTATTTGATGCTATTATCGAGATTTAAAATTTTTATTTACATGTTGCCCAGTAAAGAGAAAAAAGAAAACCCAAACAGTTAAAAAATTCACAAGTGATTACCTTCCTAGCAATAGACAATGTAAACACCTTGCTCCATTTTTGTGCTGTAATAGCAGAAGCGTAGGTAAAAACAAACAAACAAACAAACAAAACTTTCTTAAATATTATGAAATTCCACATACAAAATACCCTCATGACAGCAGTCTTTAGCATCCCAGAAATCTCACCACATGCACACACTCAAATCCTGCATGATTGGCAGGCTTCCTGTGCCTTACTAATGCTCAACTGTGGAACAGCAGGAAGTCTGTTAAAGCTTGAAAAAAATCTACTCTGAAACAAATGGGAACCTTTCCATTAATTCCAGTGGGCACTGGTTCAGACTGGTTAAGCATCAGCAGTAACAAACAAGGAATTTACACCCTACCAACTCCTCTTAATCAAATAAATAAAGCTAAATTCCCCTTTATCCATACAGTTGAGTTGACACAATGTATTTTCCACAAAACCATCATATGAAAGGCTTCCCCATTTGCATTTACAGCAATCACTTCTGGCAACAACACAAAAGCTTTAATCAACTCCTCAAATAAATGTGAATCTGAAATCAAAACAAAAGTGCCAATACATGATTTGCCAATCCTCAAAAGGAAGAGTTTAAGAAAATAAGAACACACAATGCCATGAATTATACCAAAAGCTGAGCCTTACGGATGAGCAGATGAAAATTAATTCCAGAGTAATTTTCCCTGCTCCAAAACCCATGTCACCATGCTCTGAAGTTCTAGAAAAATCAAAAAAGTGTTTACTTAAACATATTTCCCTGCAACACTGAAACAGCAGGATGAAGGTAGACTTGAGGTAACAGGTAACCAAACACTGATCCTTTACAGGAGCATGGAGCCACACATGGGAACACCAAGTCAAGAAATGAACCATAACTTCGCTGCAGTAAAACTCAGGAAGCCACCCAGTAACTCTTCTTTGTGGTCAGCACTGCTTCTCACAACCACATCTTCTGAACTTTCCTCCAACAGCATTTTTCCAACTGCCCAATAGTTTCCTCCCTGAGGAAATTCTCAGGCCACACCAAAAGCACTAACCAGCTGAGTTACTCTGTTTGTTACAAACAGTTTTGAACAGTCACCTCCCATCTTGCAGGAGAGATTTCTCTCCAGCTCTGTGGAAATCTGTACTTTACATTTCACATCATGTAATACACATAAATATTTTGAATGACAGCACAGAAAATAAGTGATGGGATATCCAGATGGATTTGGGTTATTTTGGTTTCCACTAACACCAGACTTGTACATAAAACTTTCAGTTTATATAAGAAAGTAGAGGAAGGTTAGTGGGTACACCATTTGTTATAAGTTCTCAGTGTTCTACTATTCTGTAAATCTTACTTCAATGATACACAAGTTCTTCTAGCATTCAAGATGCAAAATATTCTGTAGGCACAGCGTGTTTTTCATTTGCCTATAGTTTGACTTGCAGACAGTCTACAAATACATTAAATCCCAGGTCTCTACATTACACCATAAAAACCAGAACGGTACAAGAAAAAAAATCCAGATTTCCTTTGGTATTTTCCAGTTTTTAAGTACATGGATCTGGGGAAAACAGAAAAGGTTGCAGGAAAATTTAATGAGGGAACATAAGAACAGAGAAATAGCTTTCAGAATACAGCATTTCTAGTGGAGGCAATTAAAAAATGGTAACATCTACACTGTTCATCTGCACACAGAATAAAAGTAGTATGTATCTACAGACCGTGTCAGAAATGACAATGGATATTCATTCTGTTTGAATTTCTTTGCTTGATGTTTTTGATTAAGAACCAATATGCTTTACTTGAACATGGATTTTTTTTTCCTTCTAAATTTCAGGAAATATTATATTGAACATGATTGAAGTTTTTTTATTATTATTATTTATTATATATCCCAGACCACAGTGGTTATAGTATTGAGAGCAGTGCAAGTACTAAATTTTTCATTTCCACTTATGACTATTAAATCAAGTCTCTTACTTACACTGAAAATATGGACTGTCTCTAATGTAGTAATATAATTTACTACTAAAATCCCTAAAATCCTAAACCACTCAGAGGACTCAACTACTCACCTGCAAGATAAGACTATATTTTCGAAGAAAATTTTATTGAGAAATAAAAAAGCTAAAGGACAAAGGTTACAGTTAATATTTTTTTACAGTTAGAAGATACACTTGGACTTCATATATCTTTTATTTATATAAGGTCTTTTAAAATGCCACATTTGTTTGTTAACAGCATGGAAACACATGGCTGTTCTCCACAGATTTATAACTCTCCATTTATAATTTTCTCTCTTCTATAGCAACAGAAGCAGAGTAAGTCTTCAATACAAGTAGAAAAGGATTCCCCAAGTAAAATTCTCACTTGGTCATAAACAGAAAACTTTGCACTGTGTTTCACTTGGATGAACTATACATTTGTTGGTGCTACACTGCAAGTTTATTCTTAGCATTTTATACAATGGAAACTTCATGACAAGAATTACCTTTTGCTAGACTTGATTCTGTGGAGCAGCCTGTCGCTTCGTTTTCATCAAGAAATGCACAAGACAAATGCAAACTCCAGAAGGAGTTTTAAGAATCTCTCCCTATTGGTTTGGCAGAGAGCATACTGTTAGTTTGGCATGAATATAATTCATATGCTTCCAGCAACTGATGCAGCTCTGGAATTCAGCTCCCCTCCGGCAGACAGCTCAGTCAACTGATGCATAATCAGCTCTGGTTAAAAATGCCAGTCTCACTATGATCCATTTGATACTCTGTAAATTATCTTAAGGCCTTTATTGATAACTGCTGAACATCAGAAAACCTCAGTTAATGAACTGCAAAAACAAAATTAGAGTAACTTTCACAAAAATGCAGCAATTGTTTCTAATTTTGTGATTATAATGGATAATGTTACAAATGTATAGACTTCTTGGCATAGATCCTTTCATAGGATATGATTTGAACCAACTTTATTGTATAGTGTCTCTGAATTAATTCTTATTTACATGAGTAAAATCTTGGGAAGAGATGGAGAAATGGGAAGAGATGGAGAAATGGAAAGAGATGGAGAAACAGGCAGGAAAAAAATGTTATGGATATTTATCTTAACATTCACAATCACCATCATCCACAATACAGCCAAAAATTAGAGCTTACTAAATGTTTCAGAAAATACATATATTTTAGAGTCTTCATAAATATAGTGGAAAAGTTAAATATCAAAGCTCCAGCAGGTCATTTAAGCTGTTTTAAAGAAAGCATATATAAGAGTATATTATTTGAGAACAGACTGTTTTTGTGCAGACATTGCTTGTTGTACATTAACAAACCTTTAATCATAATATTATTTAGTGCTTCTTAGACTTTTGCCTTCTTATGAAGCACCAAAGACAAAAAAGTCTCATAGAAATCAAAGCTCAGAATTACAAGCTAGGTATGAATAGTACTGTTTAATTAAGTAACATTTTCCCTCTTCACAATAAAAAACAAACACTATCAATGTGAGAGTTGAACAAGTTTTTCACAGTTATTTCTAGGCCTGCTGCAGTGCTGTGGATTGCAGGTTTAGGTGACTGTCTATACTACAGCAGACAGACAATCCTCCTCACCAGAAAGAAAGTCTTGCACATTTTTTGCAAAGGCTTGAAGCCACATGAGGCAACTCTTCCATCTACACTTTTACGTCTTCACCTAGATAAAGTCAAATTATTTTTGCTTTTCTGCTCATTCTTCTAAAGCCAACAAATTTTCCTTCATTTTTATAGTGAGTAAAATGCATATTCTACAGTGTTTTTTGAAAGACAGTTTATAGACAGTAGAAAATGATTTTTCTATTTCAGTTACAGAAATAGAACTTTCATATTGGCTTATCCCATTTATAAGGTACATTTCTGAGGCTACACAATTATTTGTGGCTCTGATGCCTTACTTAATGTGAAAGTTCATGAAAACATTTCCAGAAGAAAGAACAATCTTGGTACAGCCACTTTGAAATGAAGGTGGCTCTGTGAGCTTACAAGGCCTTTGCATGTATGTGCTTTGTACTGACTCCTCTTTTTTTTGAACCGTGATGTGTAGAGCAATTATCTCACCTCAACAAGGAAACTCTGGAAATGTCAAGGGCTCTTCCAACCTACACTGTGACAATGAATTACTGGAGAAATGAGGGGCTTCGCTACTTCACTGAGGAAAGACATTTTGTGACCTTTTGCTGCTTTATGGCAATAATGAGTTTTCTACAAAACTCTGAGTCTTTCTCTTATTTTATTAAAATAAAAGCATTTGAGGAATAGCCTTGACCTTAACCCTGGGAGAATGAACAGAATACTGATATTAAGAAGTGGATGAGTTCTGAGACACTGTAACTTCCATCATGTTCACAAGGTGTAGAACTGTACACAAACTTAAACAGTGAAGCTCAACTATCTTAATTCACTTAAAGTTAAATGCTATGAACATCTAAAGTGAGTATTATTCCTTCTAATGTTAGTTTATCATATCATTGTTTGATTGAAAAGGAAAGATTTATACTAGAATATCATATTCAGTCTCTTACCTTTCAAAATATATACTCTACTTAATTTCAACAGAAGTAGACATTTGAAGCATTCACCTTCTTTTTTACAACGTATTATTTCTTTTCAAAAACAATTGAGTTAAATCCAGAATCACTGAGGGCAGCAAAAAATCCTAGTGCATATCAGCTAGGTGAATAATTTATGCAGGTTACTACATTCTTAGACAACTACAGAATAAAAAAAAAATTGAAGTTATTCTAAATAGGAACAAATGTAACATTAGAGCTTACAATGTTAAATATCAAAAAAAGAGAGACAGCAAAAGTAAATGTTAAACTTTCGCTTCCAATGGGGAAATAAGGAAAACACAAATCAAAATCTTACTTTTTCCAGGAAACAGATTATACCTGATTGTATGGAACTTCTGAATTATTGAAGCTATGTCTTGTTGTGGTGGCCTTTTATGTGAAACACTCAAACTCCATCTGCATCACTGTAAGGATGTTGTGCTGAAGGTAAAGAGAATTGAGCAGCAACTCTAACAACCAGTGCTCTGTTAAAACTTTTCAGGTTTATGGCTCAGAGATACTTCATTTGAAAAATGTAATCTACCATTTACATCAAGACCTGCATAAAAATATAAAATGCTAGCATTATGTTCAAATAATTATAGAAGACAATGAAACATAAGAAAGTAGTATAGAGGGGTTTCTGGATTCCTGTCTTGATACTTGCACTACACACTTAATCAAGTGACCTCACATTTCTAAATTTGAAACATGGGGATTAGTATTTATGAGGCTCACCAAGCATGCAAACCTCTAGTATTAAATACTGCAGGGATGGGTGGCTCACACTGAGATGGGCTAAAAGCCAAGGCAATGCAGAACTACAGCCCAAACTTCCTGACAGCAAGAGCTACACCCCAGGAACTCATACAGCTGACAGTCCAAAGGAAAACACCACTTATCTGTGATGTGAATGGCAGCAGAGGCAGCTGGAACAGCAGCCTCCCATTAAGGAGTGGAGCTGAGCTCTGCCCAAAAGTGCCAGATCAGCATGACACGCACTGCATGAATGGCTGAGGGATCCAGGGTCCAATATTGGCAGCTCCTGCCTTACAAACCTACAGGGGGCCATTGCAATTTATGATTTTCTTGGAATGGGAAGATGACAGAGTACAAACGGTCAGCATGTGTATGTATAATTTTGCAGAGAAATGGTAATCTGGAGAAGCAAAGAACATTTTTGCAATTTTGTCCATTCTTGACCATTCTCCAATTCCAGCTGTCACTATGTAAACTCACTCAGCTGACCATACTGGTCAATTTTCTGCACAGTTTTGACTCCAGACTAGATTCTGGGTCTTAAGCCTGTCACAGACATGGAGTGTATTTATCCTATTCAATGCCCACCCAACACACTCATCCATGCATCTTTTGCTGCTATAGATTAACTCCATTATAATAATTTTTTCCCACTTTCTTTTTTTTTTTTTTTTTTTTTTTTCAATTATTCTAAACAAGCTAGATCATCAGTAAAAGAACTGGGGAAGAAGTAATTTTTGTCCTACAAGGTCTCAGGAATCATCTTTTACCTAGGCAAAATAAGTAATAAATGGGACATAGAAAAGCCTGGAGTGTCTACTCCTTAATAAAGATGAATAATTTTGGTATATGTATGGATATAATATATAATGCCACAGCCATTATAATGCAATTTTAATGTCCACAAATGACACATCAGTCCCAGAACAGAAAAGATTTCCTTATAGTAATACATTATATGTTCATTCTGCATATAGCAGATCTAGCTCTTTACAAGCAATCATTTATTTTGGCAATTAATAATGCAATAGATGAGGTAATGCCTTCTTTCAAATGTCAAGGAGAGCAATGTAAAAATTGATTAATTTTGCTCTAGGCCAATAGAGGTTTGGAGGAGAATCACAAAATGTTTTTACAAGTTTTCTGTCCTGGAGGTCTCCCTCCGAATAGATATATCTTCCAAAGAAATTTACTACAATTAGTAATCTACACTGTTGTTATGCCTTTGAAGTTTTAGTTTATGGTTGAGTCTGGTATCTTAAATGAAAGTAAAACTTTTTTCAGCCTAAACCAGCACCACCCATAACATATTTATTTTGAATACATCTTTCTAATTTAAATAAATCCAAGATCTTTATGAAGAGAAAGTGATGCTACACATGTAGCCTACAAGATTTTGTGAAAGTCTCCAAATTTATTAATAAATTTAGCAAGTCAGATTAAAGCTAATACGGTGTGTCCTGACATATTCTGATTAACAACTCTGAATTAAAGGGTACATTTCCTTTCAGCATGTCATTTAGTTCTGATTCTCAAAATAAAGTTTCCTTCTGTGGGATATAAAGTTTCAATGCTGCTTCAAGACAGGCCATCTAGCAATGACTGTGGTCAGAAATAAGTTTGGTTTAGCAGTTAGGGGAATTGAGACTTAAAACCAGCTGGGTTTTAATTTAGCTGAATCACCAAAACTTGATGAAATGCCATAAGGCTGTTTAAAAGACAGGAGATCTTTCACAATGGAAGAGCTGATGTCATCTGCACAGCTGCCAAACCATCAACAACTTGGCTCTTTTTTTCATTTTTAAAGACAAATTCACAAAAATGGGGTGAAACAGTTTTGTTTCTTTTCTCTTCAAGTGTATGTAAATCTTTCTTTTACTTATGCAATTTTTAACTTACTTTATGCATTTTATTTGTGCTTTCTTAACCTATATATTACAGAGAAAATTATACTCTCAATATAACTTTAGCTTTCTGTTTTTAATTTTCTTATTTTACTACTGAATCCCTGAAGCTAACAGAAAATGTGGATGTTCCAGACCCAAACATGAAAGACAGTAGATTTTTCATAACAAATTTACATAACTGTAAACTCTCTAATAAACTACAAATCTACACTGAGATCAAGCAATTGAGACATATATTCATCACTTCTGAAAACAATCAACAGCGTGATGAAGAAACAATCAGAAAGACAAAAGCAAAGTCTTTTAACAAGGAGGAAGAGGAGCAATCACCTCTGAGATAATGTGTGTCCAGCTCCACATCTGCAGAGCTCACCAGACTGGCTCAGCACAGCAAGGCTCAACCAGAAGATGTGGTTTCTCACCCAGCCAGACAGTGCCAGCAGGGTTGCCTCTCCCTCTGCCTTCCCTCTTCCAACCACACACCCTCCTTGTCCCTGCCTTGGGTTGACACTGGCATCCATCAGCCCCTCCAATGTGCAGAGCCAACCCACACGACAGAGGAAAACCAGGCTAGCAAGTTGGACCAGTTCACAGAGATATCCAAGAAGTGCCAAAACGAGTGCAAAATAAGCACTAGGAGCATGTGGCTAGGAACAGGGAAGAGAGAAGGTAAAGCACATCCCCAGCAGAAACCTGTTGGATGACTTATTCATGTGTCATGAAACAGAAAGCTCAGGGTTTAACTTCAGAGCCAAAAAAATCAGTCTCACCTGTCCCCCAAAACTCCTTCTAGTCCCTTTGTGCCAAAATGAGCACTTGGCTATCCAGCATACATCCAAAGGTGGGTGGGAGGGAGAAAGCTTATTAAAATCTGAACCAATATCCTGACCCGGTTCATAGCTCAGCTCTGTGAGTAGTTTTGGTGACCCATGAGAAGGGGGAGCTGTGGTGAGTGCAGGATACTGCAGGATATCCTCTGTGGTAGCAGCAGCAGCCCACTAGCTTAAAGCCCATGAAATATTGCCTCTGGCTGAGCTTCCCAGCGTGGTCAGAGCTGATCTCAGCTAGCGAGTCCTTTGGCCAGACCCTCCATCTGCTACCAGCCACACACTGATCCCCCACTCCCAGTCACACAGCTACAGGACAGGTTAATTCAGCTTGCTGAGGTGGTGCAAACCTTTCCTCCTCTTTTGCTTGGCTACCCAAAACAAACAGAAAGCTGATCTGGCAGAACAATCATCTCATCACCATGTGATTTCTACATCTAACACGAGTAAAGGAGGGAGGATGGAGGAAGGAGAGGACAGGCTGGCCATCTTGGCAATAGCTCACCACCAGACTGGCTTTGCAACCCCCAAAGACCACAACCCACCCCTCTCCTCATCCTAGTTTTGGAGATCCCTAGTTTTTCATTCCACTGTCTGCTCTTACACGAGTTGTAGGTCAGCACCACAAACCAGACCATTTTGTCAGAGAAAATCTTGGTTTTAACCCCAACCACTCCACTGGGCTGCCACAGGTCAGAGGGAGGCTACAGGCAAAGTCTGTGGCCAGGGAGAAGAACACCTTTTTTAGCACTGAAGACAAAAAATAAAGAATTACAGTTTAAAATACTGCCCATATGTGTCAGACTGCAGCAAAGGTTTATATCTTAATGAAGGAAGTCTGCCTTCTGAGAGAGATTATTTACTTGAAGAAGTCAGTGAAACAAGGCCTTTTTTTGAGCATTTTTTTGTAAAATGGAACTGCAGGCAAACAATTTTACAGCGTTTTCCCCCTTGTGCTCTTTACTATTAACAATAGGAGACATACAGTACATGATTCAAGACTACTGCAGGGCTGCAGAGTTTGCCACTTCACATCAGGCCCTGAAAAAGGGTACCCCTGAAAAAGGGTAAGCAGATGCTGATCAGCAGATTCACCAGATCTGCTGGAGTAACCAGGGCTGATGTCCACAGATCAGGAATCAGCACTCTGTCTGAGAAGTTATGGAGTTATACATTTTTACCCCACAAACAGTAAATAAACACATAGGCCAAGGTCAGTTCTAACAGACCACAGCAGCAGAGATGTTGCTAGCTCTGTAATCAAGACACCATGTCTTACCACTTTAACTTCACATTCTGTTGAATACTTGGCTGTAACAGTTGACTTGTCACTAAACTAATTAATGTCTTTTGCACAAATTCTTCTCTGAAGGAGTGCTTATTTTGGTGTAAAAAAAATATGAACAGAACAAAGCTCAGTTTTCCTGTTTCAGTTAAAAAACTCTGTTAATTACATGAGACATATACTATCATTCATGCTACTAAATATATATATATATAATCACTTTCTTCTGATAGAGATAAGGTTAAATGCATCCATTAAATAAAAATATATTATGCTGAAAGAATGTATACATTATAGGCAAAACCACTCAAGAGTTCAGGAACACTGAACCTGCACTAAGTGCAGGTAAAATAGTAACTTATTGCTCTATGTGTGCCCAACTACAGCTGCACTGTTTTCTTGCCTGATTAACCACAACAACCTGAAAAGTCCCTTTTTGGTTACATTTAACAGAATCTTGTAACTTAATTGTCTATTTGCTGTTTTACAGTACTCTGCAAACCCAAAGATTTGACTAATCTTATCTTCCAGTTATTATTTCACTTTCTAAATCAAATTTCCTTTAAAAAGAAAGTGTTAGTATAACAGGAATACTTCATCTGACACCAGATGATTTAGATGATGTGATTTTTCAAAGTAGACTAGGACAAGACCAAAATGTGCATAAAGAAGGTAAAAGGTTATACAGGAGTTTAGAAAGAACCCAGCAAAACCTGCAAACATGTATTTTAGCACCATAGGCAAAAGAAAGATTACTGCTATGTCAAGACATTTAGAACATGGAAACACCAAACAGTCAAGGAAAGAGCAAGACTCCAGAGTGACACAGTTTATCATCTTGGTGACAAGAAGAGTGCATGGATGGTTTAAGATGCTTTTAAAAAAAAAAAAATCAACAAACATGAAGAGAACCATGATTGCTGAAAATCTGAAAGCGCTTGTATAATTCAAGTTTCGTGCCTCACTAATCTATCCATAATAGAGACACTAGCATATTTTTTCCTAGATATTCATTGTAAACTTATTACTCAGTTTCAATAAATGAAAAACAGACAGTAAGTAAAACTCAGCTGACTTACATACATATACAATTACTCCTAATAACTCAGGCTGCTAAACAGAAATTTTAATCCTTATATGACAAAGCATAATTTCACTAGGAGGCACAAAGTAATTTACCAAAAGAATAGGCCTTTGCTGAGAAGAGACAGGGAAACTCCAAATGGTGCCTAAGCACGTGCTGGTGAAGAGGTTTTTCTTGTTCTTAATGAATGCAGTTTTGAAAGGCACATAAATTGTCAATTTTAGGGTACACATATAACTTCCTCCATTCATGACCCTTAAAAGCCACATCTTACCCAGTGTAAGAGTTGCACCTACAGCAGCTTCTCACCCC
The DNA here is from genome assembly GCA_013400435.1 of Pycnonotus jocosus. Classification (NCBI taxonomy): domain Eukaryota; kingdom Metazoa; phylum Chordata; class Aves; order Passeriformes; family Pycnonotidae; genus Pycnonotus; species Pycnonotus jocosus. Next base: position 39,686 of record VWYP01034050.1, on the reverse strand, counting down.
CAGCCCCACTTCCTGCCCACATTTCACGCAATGCACACAGCTGAGGACACGATGTACACAGCACACAGTGAACCATCATCAGAGCATGACATCAGGGAACTGCTTTGGGGCCATATTTCCTAAGAGTTCTGGTTCCTGAAAACCTCCTCTGCTTGTCCCCTCCTTCTGCTTACTCCAGGAATTCATCTACTGAAACACCTCAGCCACAGACTGTTCCCACAGGGAAAAGATGGTCTCTGAAGACAGCCTGAGAATACCTCACCAGGGCATAACATTGTACAGGAATGTTGTGATTCACTGAGATATTGGAGTAGCTACACCTTAATTCAATCAGTATGTAGGAATTACCTGCAGACAGTGCTGCCCAGTCACCATTAGACAGGCACAATGTTGCTCCTTCTCAGAAAAGCATCACAGAACCAGATGTGCATTGCAAAAGGCAATATTACCCATTTCCATCCAGCTATTGCAGCACAAACCGTATTTGTCTTGCAGGCAACAGATCACTGTCTCCATTGCACTACTATTGCATTACTTTTTCTCTGCCTGGATTTGCTTCTTTATACAATGAAATACAGAAATGTTATAAAAAACACTGGAAGGGAGCTGTTCCAATGTTCTGTATGAAAAATATGTCTGCCTGAAAAGCTTGTAGTCCTTAGCAAACTAGTAATGTCGAATCATAAAACAGATGGTGCCTAAAAAGAGCTATAGAATTAGCAAACTTCAGCTCCAATTCATGTGATTGTGGCATAAAGGATTCAACCCACACAATTATGGAAAAAAAGCAATCACACATCTTGGAACTTCACAGCTCCTCACAAACTCAAGCTTTCCATTTTCAAGGTCACATTATACAGCTGTATCAAGATGCATTACGGCCAGCAGTTCATTTGGAACTCTGGAGAGAGGGTTTGGAAAGGGTTGTTGGCAGTGTGCCTCGCTGTGCACCTCAGGCACACAGCTGCTCCTCAACATTTCCACGTCCCAGAGTACTTTATTCATTACTCAGCAGTGTTTCAGAGCTCTCTGAAATAGGAAGCTTGTGTTGATCATGTTGAAGTACTTACACCATCCAGGGGATGATGTTTCTGTATTTTAAAGCTGTTTACTTAAAAGAAAAAGGCATCTTACTGTATTTTGTTTCACGTGGAAGAAAATACTTCACTTACAGAAGACAAGAAGTGTTCAAAAGGTAAACTGTATGTTTAATAAGTCTTGAGCATACTCACATGGGTAGTCATCCACAAACATGGGGTCTATGTTATGGAGCAGCTCCACTCTGGGAGAAGGTCTTCCTTCACTAAGAGAGATTTCAAAAGGAAATGTTAATTACCTTCTATAGTTCATTAAGATACTGCATCCTTTATTTTAAGGCTTTTTATCATCTTAATAGAGAGTGAGCTCATAACTTTAAATTGATTACTATCAAATCTGAATGCTCCTTTCTGGCTGAGCAGCAACAACTTTTGCCTCTACAACTTCCCCTAACAACAGTGGTGTTTATTTAGATTATTCATAAGTTTACAGAGTACAGAACTGGCCCTACCTAAGCAAGGTTTTTACAACAATAAATTTTAAGAGTCAAATTTCACAGCATAAGCTGGCATAACACTTGCTGTGCTCTCTCCACACCTGAACAAGTGCTGGAAGCGCTATGGCTGGGTGCCTCAAAAAACACCACAGGCTTTGCTACCCCACAAAAAACCCACCTTTGACTCCTAATTGAGGTCACAAGGATTATTTAGATACTAAGAATCTTGTAGTTTTAAAAAAGAAAATCATCCTTCTTTTTCTAGCCATTCAGTACATCAAGATGATGGGGAATAAGCCTCTGAACTTACCAATAAATTTTGTTAGATAAGTAAATCCCAGACCAAAAAACTAAACAAAATTTACTCCTTATAAAGGGCAACATGAGTAGGAAGAAATAATTAGAAAGAACCTTGGCTATATGAAGACACAACAATAATTTATTGTTTGACAGTGAATCTAAATGCATCCTTCCAGAAATTTCCAAATAATTTAAATTGGTTTTTTCTTTCATTGAGGAGCTTAAGACACAACAATTCAACCAGGTTCCCTAAGCTTCTTGCCATTAAGAATAAAAAACTCAGGTAATATAAACCTCAGTGGAGACATTAAAAATTACAATTATTTTAATGTATAGAATATATAATTAAACAGTATTTACCTGTCATTTAAAATTTTCAATAACAAACACTTAAAATAATATTTTTCTATTACACTTCTAAACCCATTTCTGGATGATACATTTTGAGTGAGTACAGAACTAAAAAGAAGAACTAAAAGATCAAATGTGTTCAGGTAATAACAATAATATAGTATTGTAATTAATGCAAAAGAAATTAATTAAGCTACAGTGTCAGTAATTCAATGTACAGAAACTGCCACAAAAATGTTTCTCCCAAAATGTGGGTGAAAGGTTAATTGGTCCCACCACAGTAGTCACAGTCTTAATTAAAGAATGCTTGGTCTTATTTAAACAAATTTTATCTTAGATTTAATCGACTCTGCCTCTATGTGCTCCATTGACAGCTGTGTTCAAGTGTGCCTTTCACCATCTGTTCACAGGTAACAGTAACAAGAACCAGTTAGCAAAAATTAAACTAGGATTCAAATTTATAGCCTGTGATTGACTCTGCAATAACTGCCTGGGAAGGTTTTCTTTCAGTTTCTGAGTTGATATTTTCCAGAATATTTTAAAAGAAAGAAACCACCACAGCTATGTTAAGTAATCCAGTATCTTCCACAAGAGTCAAGTACAGCAGGATTAAGTCACTTACTCCTATTTACTTCTCATCCTTATAGATTCAATATTCATACAGTGCCACTCAGTATTCACAGAGTGCTGAGTGACCAGCAGGGCCAGGGAGGGGATTCTGCCCCTCTGCTCTGCTCTGCTGAGACCCCACCTGCAGGGCTGCAGCAGCTCTGGGGGCCCAGCACAGCAAGGACATGGACCTGCTGGAGTCAACCCAGAGGAGGCCACAAAGATGGTCAAAGGGATGGAGTGATGGAACCCTGGTCACTGAGAATTTTAGACTTTCTGTACTGACAAGCACCGACCCCCAAGGAAACGCTGCATTTGACCTGAGGCCTTGGAGAAGGCTTCCAAAATTGAATGATAGCATTGGGGTTGTGGGGTTGTGGTTTGGATAGAAGTGTGTAATATTACATGGTGGAAAACAGAGTTTAAGGTTTTAGAATATAGTAATATATATAAAGCAATATGGAGGATTTAGGGCATAGGCTAGTCCTTCTTTTTCACCTTCTTCTTCATGGGTCTAGGTGGTATTTTGTAATTGAATAGAAAAATCCCGATTGCAGACCATGGGTGGTTGGTTATCGGGTTAAAGGTAAAAATAATTTAGGTGTCATTTCACAATTGGACAGTTTATCCCTAAAAGGCCTTCTAGAGAGATAGATACAGCTCCTTTTTCACTTTGTTAGCTAGAAGTGCTGTAGCACTCACAGCTTGTGAGACTGTAATGTAGATAAGAATTAATAAAGATCTGAGTCCAAACATGAAACACAGTCTCGAGCATTTAATCCCAACTCTGGCAAAAAGAAGACAAAAGCAATATGGAGCACCTCCCTTTTGAACAGGCTGAAATTTGGGTTTGTTCAGCCTGGAGGAGAGAAGGCTCTGGGCAGCCCTCACAGCAGCCTTTAGTACTTAATGGGGGCCTACAAGAAAGATGGGAACAGACTTTTCAGTAGGGCCTGTTGTGACAGGACAAGCAGTGATGGTTTTACAGTGATGGACAGTTATTTAGAGTGGATAGAAGAAAGAAATTTAATGATGAGGGTGGTGAAATACTGCTGCAGGTTCCCCAGAGAGGTAGTAGATGATCCATCCCTGGAAACATTTAAGGTCAAGTGAACAGGGCTTAGAGCAACCTGATTGAATTGAAGATGTCCCTGTCTAAGGCATGAGGGTTGGCCTAAATGACTTTTAAAGATCCATTTCAACCAGCCTATTCTATGATTCCATATGAGTCTATGATTATACCAACTGCATTCATAGTGTTCAAGCAGACTGAAGGTAACTTCCTTTATAAATTTTAACATGGACAGTGGATATTATACACTAAACATGGCTACTTATTTTACAGCCGATAGAACTAAAAAAAAATAAAGATTATACTTGTATTAATCCAAGTTTTTCATGCAGCAGTTGCCTTTATTATTAAATTTGGTTTTGTTCTGGGATAGAATACTGCTATTAGTACCTTGGATGTGATTTATATGTAACTGTGAGATATACTCCCTAAAGCTTATGGCATCACTGCATTAACCTCCACAGAGCTATCACATGGCTCAGCACTGCTTCTCAGTTTGAGTGTTACTCCAGTAATTCTTGTTGTACATAATTCTTGTTATGATGTTCATAACCAGCACATATCACAAAACAATAGCCAAAGAATTTGGCACTGAATGCTGAAAAAAACACCTGCCTCACAGCAAAAGACATCAGGAAAACAGAAACAACATTCTGGGGACAACAAATTGATGGCTGTAACAGAGATCCATTTCCCTAGAAGTGACTTAACTCTGCCCTCCTTCCTATTTACAAAACTCCACAGAGACATAGACACAACTACGGATTCACCTTGGCAGATGTTCTGCAAGAGTGTTTTGCACCAGGAATAAAGTCTAGCCAGGAGAGCTGCAACAACAAAGCAATATTATTCCCTAGGGAAACCTGCCTTTGTATTTTAGTAACAGCCTGTGTAACCACATCTTACAATGCTCTAATTTTAGAATATTTATTTTTAGACTTCAATATCCCAATACGTCATCCCTCCCCCCAAATATAAGGAACTTTTTATATTGTCTGGTTATTATGTCAGATGGTAGAATAATTAAGATATGTCTTAATGTCCTTCATGTCCTTCATGTAAGAACAACTTAATGAAAGCATGTAGCCTAACTTCAGTGTTGGTATGAGAATCAGTTAGTTCATTCTTCTGATTTGCAAAGTTCTTAAGATATACAGAACGCCCTGTTATTCCTCAGTGAAAGCAAACAAAGATCCACATGCAATCTTTCACTTTTGTTGTTGTTAAAGAGCCAGAAGGTGTCCTTGGAAAGGAATCCAAGGTTTTTCCATGTAAGTATGTTTGTCTTGCACAAAAACATTCTCAGGGTCACTAAGCAAAATTTGAGACTTTATAACCTTGTCACATTTCTCTGGGTCTTATTTTTACTGTTTTCCTAAAATGATTATATTTCAGACATGCTGGAAATAAACATACTCTTAGCTTTAGACTGCTCCTTCTTCTACGCTAATTTATATCACAACAATGAATTTTTTTTTAAACAGGTGATTGATTCCTAAAATAAATGTACCCATTCAGTACAGAAGAGTTCAAGTTGATACTACTTAATTACCTAAAGTTATGATATTTCAATATTCTAAAAATATTAAAATTAAACTTGTCCTATGAAACATGTAAGCAAAACTTTAAACTCTCTGCTTAAAAATAAGCTTTGACAAAATAATAGTTATTTGTATTGTATTTTATCCTGAATCTCTCTGTGCCTATCATTCTGCTTCATGTGGTCTACCATTCCATTCTTCTGTTAATGCAAAATAAAATACTTTCTCTGAGCATGGACATACTAGATATTCAGTGCTGAAAACCAAGATGTATTAAAAAAAATGTATCAACCAAAGAAAAACTATTTTGCCAAGTGTCTTCATTTCAATAGAGTAGTAAGCATCTGGAGAACAGATGTTTCTTAAAAATGCAACTGCCTTTTGTGATACTTGCTTGGAAATATGCAGTACTGTTTAGACTCCTTGACTGGCTGCACTTTAGTATTGTTCCTGCTATTCTCATCTACTATTTTTGTAAAATACATCAGTGATATTATCACTGTATTTTCAGTGTAATTTTGTAACACGTACATCCTTTTAGAGATGTAGTCTTACCCATGATAACCTAAGGCAAGAGAAAGGGGAAATCTACTACGATTTATTATTTATGAACCTTTATAAATTGTTGATACCTGAGACTGGAAAGATCTGACAGTTATCCAAAAATGGGTTGACACAGTGATACCATGCTAAGTTATTTTCAAAAAGAAGATAAAGACATCAAACAGGAAGTTAAATTTCCTTTCAAAGGTACTCTAAGGAAGATAAAATGACGTAGTACTGATTTAATTATATGCTGCAACAAAATTTTGGACAGAAAAGCAGTCCAAGATTGGCATGGGTGGAGAAAGACTGATAAAATCTGCGTGTGGAGATAACATCATGAACACAGGAGCAGGGAAAGTGCTCTTGTAACAGCCCATGCTAATGACAATCCAGACTAGCACATCAGCAAAACCCCAGCATATTGAGGTGAGTTCCACTGTGTGAAGGTTCTGACTTCTTTTTTTCCTTGCTAAGGTTGGGATTAATACACAGGAAGGGAAGGTTTCGAGTTCAGACTTGGGTGTTTATCATTTCTTATCTATTTACAGACTCACGAGCCATGAGCTGTAACTAGCAAGTTAGAGAAACAAGGTAAAATGGAGTCGTTCTCTATCTCTACCAGGTCCTTCCAAGGACAACCTGTCCAATTATGAAATGCCACCTCAATTATTTTTATTTTAAACCCAATAACTAACTACTTGAAGTCTGCAATGCAGACTCCATCACCCAGTTACAGAGAACCACCTGTGCCCCTGAAGAAGAAGAAAGAAGAAAGAGAAGAAGAAGGACTCAGACAATGCCCAATGCCCAAAGCCCTCCATCTTGACTCACATGGATTACTATATACTACAACCCCAAAATCTAAGTTTCCAGAATTCCAACACCACTGGACAGGCACATCTGGAGACAAAGCAGTGATGGCCCTTGGGGGCTCACAGAGGTGGTGCAGGACAGAGATGCAGCATCAAAAGGACACAGACAGGCATAACAGGTGACCTGTGCACAGTCACCAACCTAAGAGGAACACAGAAGTTTGAAGGACTCCACACCTGGCATCCCAACACCATGATATTTGTGAACACATAATGGTCCCAGCATTTGTTGCTGTGTTGCAGAGGTCCAGGGATGCCAGGTTTGAAATCCTCTGCCCCTGCCTCTGGCTGGGCAGACTTCCTGGACACACACAGCTCTTGGTGAGAAGGACTGTCAGGCTGTGAGAGTGTGAGCAAAACCTGCTCTATTTCAGTTTCTATTTTAAATAAAATCACATTCCTCGTTTATTAGGTCTTTCATGGATACAAGGTTGAAACAGCAATGGGTCAGCAGATGGATGTGGAAAGAGCAGAAAAGCTTTTGAGTTAAAATCCCTGTAAAAGAGCTTTTAAGTACCATGCAAATTTTTGCCTAAGAGTTCAAACAGTGAGAACACAAACACTGTGCTTCCTCAGTTTCATGCACTATATGACAGAAACTTAAGAGTATAGCTAACCAAAAAGAATGCAAAAGAAAGTATTTTTGTCAGCAAGATGTGTCCTTCTGAACATCATCTTTTCCTGCTGTTTCCTCCTAACCATTAAATGTCTTCTGGTTCTTCAGGCCAGAATTAAGTAGACAAGGTATGAAAGGAATGCTTGGCTATATGTGTGACTCTCAGCACTTTGTACTACAAGAACTTAATATTAATAGGTGTCATGTTAATGTGATTCCTAATTTGGACTACCAGTCACTTAAAGTCATGATAAAGAGTTCATTTTGGCCTAGAATTTCAGAATTTATACTCAGTATTCTAAAATTTATGTTGAGTTTCTGTGTATTCTATATATATTCATATTTCTATAGTATATTACATTCATACACAGCTATTTTCAGTAGTATAGGATTTATCATAATTTATTATAAATAATTTTAAATTATTATATTACTTATATTATTTATATTATTACATAAATATATTAAGAACCCAACTTTTAAATACTCATCATTAATAGACAGATATAACTGAAATAGATTCGATTTTTTTTTTTACTTCTGAGGATATCTGCACCATTCCATATATTCTTTTGAATATCTGAATCAATATTCCAAAATTATGATCTTTTTCCTTTTGATTACACACATATCAAGCAGCAGGCTCAGAATTAAAGTGCCTCTCCCCCCAAAAAAAATCACAAGAAGCTTATGTATCTATTTATATTAGACTGTACTGGAAAAAAAAAAAGTAACACAGTGATTAATTCTCTTTTTTCAAATGAGTTAGAATATTAGCAAGTTATAATTTCACTCACTATGTGCCATTTGGTCCCAGAAAAACAACACATTTGAACTTTTCATCAGATATCACCAAAAGGGCACTGTGCCTTCATTGTTTGCTATCCAATATTCAAGTGACCTTTTGAATTATGGTCATGAAATTTAATACACTCATTTATCCTGATTACATGGGACAATCAGGTGAAATTTGACATTTTGGCTGCAAGATCAACCAATTCATAGCCTAACAGTTAGAAAACCTGACTTGTTACCTGTGCAGACAGAGGCCCTCTCTTTGACACACCCAAAACCACTGGTAGCCACCTGTTCCCTGGATGGGACAGTAAGCATTGCATTCACTCCCTTTACAAAGAGAGAAATGCAAATGTCAGCAGTGTGCTGGATCAGCTCTACCTATCCTTCACAACAACTCTCCTGCTGAAGTAACCAGATCTGAGAAGATCAACCCATTGCAAAAATACATGGTTGAAACTGAACCTAAAGTAGGCAGGAATTCTAATGGTGGCTGGAAGAAAAGTCTATGGTTTAGGTGTACCCTGAATTTTGCTGATGCTAAGTTTCCCCATAGGAACACTGACAAGCAAAACATTTTACTTTTTCTGGCTCGACGGGAGTCTCCATTCCTTCCTGGCAGTTAATGATCCCTGGCCTCAATTATACATATCGTTATCTGCTTCCACTTGGAAGGGAGCCACACAGTACACCTGGGCACAAGGCCATAAGCTGCCTGTAAACTCCAGCTACTACAGAAAACCACCCCTCAGCTCGTCAGAAACACCGGCAGCACTGAGAATGAAACCAAGCTCATCAGCTTCAAACAGGTAATAGACAAAACAATTCTGAACTCAAGATATGGGGCTTAGTTCTGGGGAGGTGTAGGGTGTTGGGTTTGGTGTTGCTTCTTGTTTTTTCACTCCAAGATCCATACAGATGGATGGATCCATGGATGGGTGCATGGGTTCAAATCTGCCTACTCTAACTCTCCCTGACCCAGACAGAAATTCCTGCTCATGCCTGTTTAGGAATTGCTTTTGACCTCACAATTCACAGTCTAGGATACTAAGACACACAAAAAAGAGAAGTGGACAAAAGGAGATAACACACATAATATGGTATAGTCTACCTGCTATAAAAACAGAACAAAGGCTACCAAAAGAAACAACACTAATTCTCAACTGAGCAGCATGTAGGAAATAGAATTGTTAGTCTTTTATTCTGCTTTAGCACTATTGACCTTTCCACCCTAAATTATTCTTATGTGAATTAAAACTATATTCAAAGAACTACTAAAGTAAATGTAACTTCTACAAAGACAGACAACAGGATTTAGCCCTATCAGTGAATATATTACATGCCACATAGAAAAGGAAGAAACAAAGGAATTTAAACCAACACAATTTTTGGAAAGCTAAAGGTTGGTCACAAAACTTTCAAATTCTGCAGAAACTTAGGTTTTAAGGACTTTGTGATCCTTTTTAGTGGAATAAAAGAACACTAAAATAATCCAGCTGGAGCTGTGCTGCATCTTTTTTCCAGCCATCTAAGCATGTCTGCACTGTGCTTTTGAGTATTTCAGCTTGCTCGAATCAGTCTCAACATCATGACCTTCAGGAACCAGGTCAGGTGTACTTCTGTACTCAAAGGCTTTTTGAGACACTGGACAGTGTGACATGGATCTGGGCAAATGGTTACACTGTGAGCCAGCCTGACAAGTCCCATACTGAGCTAAGAAACCATCAAAGTGGAATCCATGTTCAGCGAGTTTAATGTCTGCACAGACTTCCCACATGTCCAATTCCAGATGCATACTGCAGAGACACCTGACTGAGCTCTGTAGAGAGCAGAGTTTGGTCCATAAAATTTATTAAGTTATACTCCATGCTATGCAAAAGCAAAATCATTCAATATGCTTCAGGATCACAGAATGTTCTTGAAGAAGTATATCACACTTGTGAGCTTTTGTGTTCATACTGAAAATTTCAAAATACCAAGTTAAAGCTGTATGGAGGCTTTGCATCTGTAACCAGTATTAATTTGCACCCTGGATAAGTCTCTCATAGACAGCACAATTATACCTGCATTTATATCTTCCTTTTTTATGGGAAAAGAACAGGTAATATTTCCCTCCCCATTCTAGTTCTGTTTTCTGGGCTGATTAAATTCTTCTCATAGCAGAATGATGATTTGTTGATTTGACATGAAAGTTACCTGATAGCTTTCCAAACATCAAAGCCATCCAAAGGCTTGGTGCCATTGGTATGTCCTCCAGCAAGGTGCACCAGGGTTGGCAGCCAGTCAGAGATATGGATGAGTTCATGGCTTTCTACACCTTTTTGCTTCAGCAAAGGACTTGCAACAAAGCCAACACCTCTCACTCCTCCTTCCCATAGGGTCCATTTTCTCCCTCTCAGTGGCCAGTTATTCCCTCCTGCTAAAGTTTGTCCTCCATTATCTGAAAAACAAATAAACAAAAAGAATTCTTGATAAGTAAGAAGCAGAATGATCCTCCCCACACCACCTATTGATCCATTTGAAAAAATATTTTCACAATTACAGGTGTGTCATGCGAGTATTTGCATACTGCTGTTAGGTGTCCATACAATCAAATATTCAGAGCAAGAAACAAACATATGTTACCTTTTAACAGCTGCAAATTACATCAACGAGAAGTTATAACTAGGTAGAAATTATACCATAATAGAAGACAGTAATTTAGAAATACTGTGCTAAGAACCACTTCTGACCATGATTCAAAACACCATTAGGTATCCAAAGCTTCCAGAGCCAAAGAGTTCAAAAATTTAGTTTCAACTAATTTTAAGACCACAAGAAGAGTTGCTATCAATGCCATCATTAGTAGTCAGAATACAACGGTTTCCAAAACAGTATAATTCACCTAAAATGGAAACCTGTTACTCCAGTCTCAGGAAAATACACACACACCTACTTGGAAAGCATTTTTTTTCCCAGATTTTCAGGCATACACACTGACATACAAGGTTAGACAAAACAGAGTTGCCTTCTCTTAGGCAGAATGAGACAGCCCTAATAAATGAAGTGAAACTAATTAATGTAACTGAAGCGATTCAGAATGAATTTATTGTTTGATGAGAATAACATATAAGATGGTCACAGAAAAAGCCGAATCACCACAACTACAGAAATATCTATTTGAATTAGAGATGGCTCATGGCATACTTTTCTTTTTAACTCTCTCTGAACAAGCTTCCATGTTTAGGCCAAAATCCAGATCCTTGAAGATAACAGTAATGATTATTTGAATTTACTTTCAGTATTGTTACACGGTTGTTCTTGTTCAAACCTACCGTAATGTTCTCAGAATAGTCATTGCTGGCAATTTTGTTAAGCATAATTTTCCTCTATTTTAATGAGGTTAAAATTACTTCAAAGAGTAATTGCTGAACTGACATTCAGTGTGATTTGACAGGTTTGTATTGTATTTTCTGATTAAAAAGCCACGAATTTGAGATCAAAACAAGAAGTCCAACATCTTATAGAAGAACTTCACTGTAACCAGAACAAAGTTATCTTTCTGGCTGACAAGAGTTCAAGAAGCATTTGGACATATTCTTGGGCACAAGGTGTCATCCTGGGGGATGGTCCTGTTCAGGGCCAGGAGTTGGACTCCATGGTCCCTGTGGGTCCCTTCCATGTCCCTTCCAACTCAGTTTATTCTGTGATTCTGTGTTTAATTAGAGATCAATGTAACCACCCACATCTTTCTACTGCACACAGAAGACCACTTCTGTTCCACAAAGGAATAAACCACAGATATCTGTGAAGATAGAAAGGTAGAAGCCTAAGCTAAATGAAGCACTTGGCAAAACCAGAATTGTTTGGAAAGAGTTAAATGTCCTGTGGCCCAACTAGCTTCCAGCTGGGTTGCCCATGTTTCTGCATTTTTGATTAAAAAGAAATTAATCAAGAGCACTACCGTTATTTCTCGCACAACAATGTTGGGCTCTGAGATCTGAGAACTTAAAGCAGTTGCTGATTACAACAAAAATTTTAAAAAAGCTGTGTCAAACCACGACAATCAGTTTCAACAATTCCTTCTACTCAAAACGTAAACAGGAATTCCTGTCAGAGATACTCATGGGACAGAGTTTTCAGTAACTTTTAACCTTTGGTGGCCTTAGAAGAAAAGGCATCTTATCCACTGTATTAGAGCACAGTTTGGACACAGAGAGGAATCAGAACTTAAACATGTTACATACCTTCTTTGTATCACAGACTGCTCACTGTCCATATCAGTTTAATGGCAGCACACAAGGGTTTTCCTAATTCCTGATTATCAGCAACAAAGTAGCAAGGAAATTATAAAAGTAGGTGGTATTTTTGAAGAATAGTGAGAGAGAAGTGCACACTTCTCAGGTTACAGTCAAATCTTTATGATACTTTTTCCTTCCTTTCTGTAAAAACATTCACATTCTGCCAGTTTCACTACACATTAACTTGCCTGATGCAAGGAGTCTTATCTAACATACATCCTGAAAAAACTTGTGTCTTGTATCAGCATTCAGACATAGTACAAGTTTAAAGGAAAGGGGAAAAAAATCCTATTTCGATAGCTGATCTGATAGACAAATGAAAGAAATCTGACATATGAAACAAGGCTCAATCCCCCACATTTGACTTCTCATTTTCACATTGCTAGAACATTACTTTTTCCTTCCTCGGGAATTTATGTCTGGTCCTTCCTGCATAATTTCTTGACTGAGCTACCAAGAAAGTGTTGAAGGAGGGAAAAGGATGGTTTCTGTTTTGATTATTAAGGTTTTTCCTTTCTAGGTAGGCAGAATGTAATTGATGTGTCACTATCAGCTTGTATGTAAGCAACACCCATACAGTCTGAAAAGTTATCAAGGACTTCAAAATGCCTACAAGTTGTTAAGAGTTGGTTACATAACAATGAAAAGCCCTAATGGGATCTGTATCAATAAAATATTAAGCTAACTACTAAATAAAAAATGGAGAGAGGGAATAAACAAGAAGCCACTGAGTGCATGGAGTACAGACCTGACAGAAAGTCCACTCAGGATTGCAAGTGCTGTTCTGGTCCTGGTTTTACATCCAGGAGTGTGTCTGGACAGCAAGACACAAGATGGGTACCAGCTGTGTATGTGTGTGCTCAGGTACATTTCCTCTAAATCAAGAGCTGTGGATATATATATATATATTGATGCTAAAAGCTTGCACAGGTTCAGAAAGCCACTGAAGAAATTAAAGTTGAAAAAAGTACACAGTTCCTATATGAAAACACATCACCTCATTGGCTGAAGAGTTTCCTCAGCCACAAAATGCTGAAGATTGGCAAGTTTTCACAAAAGCTTCCAAGACATATGCCACCAAGAATTGCCATAGTGAGGGGATGCCTGCCTAGACAGATCCTTCATCTGTGGAAGCATAACCATTCTCATTTTCTCCCAAATAACTTATCCCTTACTAACTCTTTTTGCTATTTTACCCAAGTATCTCAAACATGGAACAAATTCCAAAGTCCATGTGGAAACTCACAGCAGTTTAAAACATACACTTAAAATCCACTGAGGTGTGAGACAAATGGAATCATTGTTCCTTCATGTTCTACACTGGGTTCATATCCAATTCTAAATCCATTTCAAAACAATATTTTCTGAACTATTTATCATACATTTTTGTGACTGTTTCTCTCCATGACTTATCCTATCTTATGTCAGAAGACAGTCTGCAGAACAAAGCTTTTGCAATCGAGCTACCTACACCTCACGGCCCTGATTTGTCAGATTGCCTAGTATTAAAGTTTCAGCCTTGCTGCTTCAGCTGAAAACACAAGCCCCCCCTCCCAGGAATGACACTTTATTATCTCTTTGCTGGAGACAAATATTAAATATGATTTTTATTAAAAATACTGAAATAGTGTGGAAAATGTAGTAAGCGTATGTTCCTTATCTGTAAGAATAATTTTTGCAGTTACATTACAGAATTTAGACTACAGCAGTACCCACAACATACTAGGGGTATTAAAAAATCATAAAACTAACCAACTCTTGTCCCTATGTCTGGATGAAAGGGGAGAGAATAAGGCTGCATCTAGAAATATGCCACTTGGCATAAGAATTATCTAGCCACCTTATGCAGCTTTGTTTGCATTCTTGAATGGACGCACCACACATTTTTAAAGAGCTTTATTTCTTGCTTGGCTTGGCTTGCCTTGAGAGATGTTTAGCTACATCTCCTGTGAGTTATTTCTCACAGGAATAATCACTCTTGTTATGTATTATTTTAAGGAGCAGGGTACCCAGATGCTTTATTTCCATTCTCATGGAATTTTCTTCTGCAAGGTGAAATTTGTGGCAACAAAGGAAAATACGGGGAAGAGACAGTCTCACTAATACAAGAATGAGCTGAAACAGAATTTGTAGCAGGTGCCACCACCAAGAATGAAAAAATGCACAGCACATATATGCTGGGTAAATGACAAAACAAGAGGACAAAGGAGAGAAACAGAAGCATCCTGGCTACTTTAAAAGGTAGTTGCCATCAAAGCTGAATCAACACCAGCCTTGATGGAACAAATTGAAACAACAAAAATATGTTGCAAAGTACTTCTATCCCCCAAAAACTTGGGTGAAAAGAGGACATATTTTTGACACAGAAAATCAGAGAATACAACCTATTCTTAAAATGCAGGTGATTGCCTTTCAAACTACTGTGGTTCTCTTATTAAAAATAAAGACAAGGAAGGGTTATTTTAAGAAATATACTTAATAAAAACCTTTCAATGTAAGAAAGACAGCTGCAAAGTAAAACTTGTGTGTCTCGAATATATAATACAACTTTAAAAATGAAGGCAAATGTTCATCTCACAAACATCTGTTTTTGTAATTAATACTCATTGTCATATACATGAGAAAGAGTTTAATTTGCTAAATCTGTAATTTCTAAACTGTAAGAGATGTTTTGCAGGAGTTTTTAAGGGAATCAATAAACAAAATTAAACAGAGAGGCCCTTCTGTTTCTCCCAAATACTTCTCTGAAGAGTTGCCAGCTGCCAAACATTTTGACTAGTGCAGTGTATACATACAGTGATGTGGGATGTATGGAACTAGTAAGCAGTTTAATCACTAAGACTTCTTTAAAGAAGAGATGGGTAATAAAAAACACCAATAAAACAATTCTGAGAGCAATAATTAATGAAGCATGGATTCAAGTCTTTCCACGGGCTCACTTTCTTACAAAATTACCCTGGAACTGAAGCAACAGTCTGCTTTGCACTGTGAAGATAACCATTGGAAATAGATGCTCACAGCTGTGGAGAAAGCTTCATCTGGGATTTGTACCTCACTAGACAGCAGAAAACCAAAAAGAGGTAAAAGTTTTGATTTAAGAACAAACTCTGACAAAAGGATCATAAATATCTCTTGCCTACATGCATCCATTGCCAAGAAAAATCCACAGTAGTTACTGAACTCAGGGGCAATATTAATAGCATGAATAGATTTGTTAAAACTTTAAGCATCTCAGAGATCACTTCTCTGAGAAATTCCATTTAGACTGATCAATGGGCTTGAAAGTTATTTTTGGAAAAAGAAATTAAATGGAAACAAGTACTGTAATACTGTGTAAGGCCAGCTCTCTAATAAAGCAAGCTTAATCTCCCCCAGTTGTTCGCATTAAAAAAATCCATTATTGTCTATGCAGTGGAATGAAAAACTTATTAAAAAAGCTATAAAGAGACCTTTATGTTTTACTTTTTGGATAGTGGGCAAAACACTATTATAGGAGTTTCCAAAGACCACCTAAGTACAGTATAGACAACACCCAAGTTTCTCCACCATGTGGACACTTGGACCAAGCAGCTTCCTCCTGTGACTTCCACTGCCTGCTATCTCAGCAGCTTTTGATCACAATCCTGTTTCACATTAATGATTCAGAATAAAGGTACTGTTTTCTCTGCAAATATGCCAGAAAATAGTCTTCATTTAAAGATATTCCTTGCTGGTTTTTATGTCAAGTCTTAGGGCTTAAATGTGTCGATTAAAAATGGTAAATAGTACATGAAAGCTTTTTTTGCCTTTTTTTTTTTTCCCCCAAAAGAAACCATGTGTCTTCTTGTACAGCTACCATTTTGTTCAAACAGACCAGGGCTTGTTTCAATTACACTACAGAAAAGTGAATTCTATTTTTCTTCCTAACAGAGCATACTTTTCTTGTCTCCCTTGTGACCACTCAGGTTGCAGCATTCTTCTTTCAACCACAATTGAGCTACACCCCACAGTCCTGTTGACGTGCCTGGCAAATTATTCTAGACAAGCTCCTCCGAGAGGGCTTCCTGGAATTTCTCCAAAGATTCATCCAGGACTGTATTTGGTGCTGTTATTAAGCAGTTTTCACTCGTGCGTTTCTTTCCAGTTTGCATTTTCTTGGTTCAAGCAATAAAGAGCTACCTATAAGTCTCCTTACAAGGGGAAAAAGAATCACTCTTGCTGACCACTTGAGTCAGACAGTAGGAATGTTTACAAACATACTCATAATTTACATAAACTGTCTTTAAATTCTATTTATTCTACATCTTCCATTCTGCTGAGATGATACTGTGTTTAAGTTTGTGACACATATTATGCAACCTTGATTATAGTATCAGAACTGTAATTTTAAATATATGTCCTAATAATCTTAATTCTCAAGGTAAGTTTAATGGGTTTTGGCATTTGTAGAACAAGGAGTGATATGGAAAATCTTTATGACAATAACTTTAGAAAATAGAATACTAATTAATTAATTCCTACATGAAAAATAAAAATCTTAAGGAAAAAAGGGTTCTCTTTCAGCACACCAATCCAACAAGGTAAGTATTTCTGAACTGGTTTTCTCTGTATACCTCAGAGCACAACAAATTCTGCAAAAATAAATTTTAGCAGTAAGTTACGGAAGACTAAAAGTTCTTGATATCACACACACACTCACACACAAAATTAAACATATTAAATGTTTTATTTTAATGAGTTTACAAATGTAAATACCTATTGGATATCTATATTTACTCTCTAAAATAGAGTTTAATACATCTGTATGTATATAACTCATATACCCACAGAGCAAGAAACAACCAGCCAACATTTAGGATTTGACTGATTAGGAATCAGTCAAAAACAGTTAAAAAAAAAAAAAGGGCAAGAGAAATCAAGTGCAATGAAGTGCTGTGTGCCAAGAAAATCTTAGACTATGAAAACACTTTTCTATTCTATTCAGAACACAGTCCAAATAAATGATTTGAAATAATAAATCTGCAAGGGCAAAGAAAGAAGAAAACTTTAAATATCCAGGATTATATAAATACAATTAGCTATCACGACTCAATTCAGTATTTGTTTATCATGTACTCATGATAACTTTAACTAACCATTAGAGTCTTTAAAGATCTATTGTAACATTTCTGGCTCCTGGCTACCAACACCCAAGTCTCCTTTTTCCTGAGCACAGTTACAAACCACTTGCCAAACAGTCCTACAGTACTTTTCAAGTACTTTTCAAGTACTACAGTACTTTTCAAATCCAACATCAGCATGTCCCAGCTCTTTTTTCTGTTTTCCACCTGTACATTAGCTCCCAGTCTTTTTTGAATTGATGAATTTCTCCGAAGCTGCAATAGGAAACTCCCATGCTCTTTGATTTCTCCTCAAGGGCCCCTGCAGTAAGCTGATCTAGCACACATCTGTCTGATGTGTAAACCGTGCCAAGCTCTGTTTGAAAGCCTTGTCTAAAGCCACACAATATTTTTAAAGTGAGTACAGACCAGAAGGAAAAAAACAACTTCAATTTATTTTATAATGCAGGATACTTCAATACGTTATCAAATTCAAGGATCTCCAAAATAGGGAGGAAAAATACCTTTTAAGCTTCTGCTACTCCTGAAACTAAAGGCTGCTAACATCCTAAAGTCATCAGCTATATTTAACCTAGCATGAAATACATGCATAAAAAGTTTGAAGGGGAAATGTGGTCAATAATAACTCCTGTTCCAGTTTCTTGCTTGTGATTTATACATTAATGGCTTTGTGAAGATAAGAGTGAAACTAAGGTGGTTTCTCTTTGCTAAGAGGAGCAGAATCCCTCCTACATGGTCCCTCATTGCATTAAAAATAAATAACTGTTGTAACTCAGAGGGATGTTTAGTTTCCAAGTGCATCTCGATCTCTGCCTACCAAAGAGAAGAGATATGTACATATGGTAGACAGACAATAATAAAAGGAGGACAGGATAGGGCTGACATATGACCAAAACTATGCTGGGAAGCACTGAATTTTACACATTAAATTTTCTAAGTGCAGAGACTGTCCAATAGCTGGCAGCACCTAGGTGTTTTTATTCAGTAAAAGTATTCAGAAGTTTATTTTGAATACATTTCCTCTGCTTCTGGAAGCAGTATGACTCTCTTAGAACAAGCATAGTGCTATTATCAAAATAATATTATGGATCTAATTAGGAGGCATATTTATAGCAGCTTTTGGAAGAAAAAAGGAGGAAGTATGGCTGCTGTTACTGTGCTTACAGATACTCTTTATAAGCAGTGAGAACCACACCTTCAGATGTACAGAAAGATTTGACCTCAGACCTGCTACATTTGTACTTTAGGCTGCAAGTTTTAAGGTAAGAAAAGAAGATCCTATTGCAACTGTGAAAACAGCAGCTGGTGGAAAACTAGTTTTACATTTATTGTTGATCAGAGCCATATAAGAGGTCATTGACTTCACATGAAGCAGAGGCACTGAGGTGCACACGGCCCACAAGGAGGCTGATAACCTTAGGGGAGCATTATTTCACTTTTCTCCAGTGTCATTTGAGGGGGAGAGAAGAAATTACTACAACCAAACCACCTTTTCGCCTTCTTTTAAAAAGAAAAAAGAAAAACCAAAAAGAAAACCCAAAAACACACTTCCAGGGGTACGAAGCTGCCAAAACTTAGAATTAAAATGCAAACAGCAGAGACCTAATCTAATATGCAGGCATTAAAGCCTCAGGGTTCTTCCCAGAATCCATATTTTCCATCCTAATATCCTGTACCCCTTCTTTCTTGGAGTTTATTTGAGAGGAAGCTGCTCTGATTGCTGTCTGTCACTCCTCTGGCACACAATAAACAGAGCAATCTGGAGTTAATTTAAGCACTTTAGCACATCAGGATACAGCCGGGAAAGGTTTTGGGAGAAAGGCTGGGGAGGAAGAACGGGGCTGCACAGAGTCCAACCCAGCCTGTACACAGGAAGGTGGTGCAGATGGGCACCTTCCAACACCACTGCCTGCAGACAGGGAAAACTGCCCCATGGTGAAACTCTCCAGTCAGCCCAGGAACAATGGAAACCTCAGTTTCAAGGGATTTAGAAGCCCATTCTTAAAAGCAGGAGTGGCAGGGCCACTGCTTCATGCAAAGAGTATTTCAGCTGATCCTTGGTCAACCAGCAGTAACCCAACTCCCCCTGTGTGTCTACCACTTTTATATTTCACCCTCTATAAGCCAGATGTCTTTTTTGCTTCTTAAGTTTAGACACATGCATTGGTTTTACACTGTGCAAATGATGACTTGATTCCGGCCATTGGACAGATTTACATCTGTTTTTTACATCACTTTTGTTTGAGTTTTTAATCTCTTGGGGCCCTAGCTATACCCAGAATATATTGACTGAGTTCATTACCAGAAAGAAACACATACCCGCTGGCAAAAAAATATAAAAATGAAACAGAAGTCTTTAGTTATTACTTACCACAGGGGACATTTTTAAAAAGTGCAGCATGCACCTTAGGAAGAAGCATGTGTCCATAAGCTAATTCTCACACCAAGCACATAAAACCACAAAAGCTCAAACTCTTTACTCCAAAGAGTGAAGAAAACAACATTCTTTGTAATACTCGTCTTACAGAGGGGATGAAAAAGGCTAATTGTTCTATGATCAGCTGTAACTGTTTTGCTTGAGGTAGACTGTGTCATTCTCTGAGAGATTATGATGAAAAGAAACAGGTAAGTTAATTAACAAAGTGAAAAATCCAACAGTCTCACATAGGAACATCCAGCATTTTCTAAGGCTCTCCCAACAGCCACCTCAGCTTTTGCTAAATGCAACCAAGAATGCCCGGGAGGAAAGGCCTTCTATAAGGAGAAACTTTTGTAAGCTAATATGGTGATAGGGAAACACAAGTAAATGGAGAGTAATGGAAGTTTACATAAATAATATCTGTTCCCTCCAATGATCTAAGCAGTGTCTTAAACCAGTTTTCATAAATCCATTCTTCAGCAATGGGTTATGTTTTCCAGGCAGGGAAATGGCAGGCAACCTATTTGCTGAGTGAGTGTTTCAGGATAGGTTTTGCTTGTTATTCCTTTCTTTAGCATCTTTGCTTGGTTACAAATAACAGTGGCTGAATAATATACTGCTGAAGGTTTAAAAAAAAAGAAAAAAGGATGTTAAGCTGGAGAAAACAGAACCTATGTTCAGAAAAAAACTAGCATTTACAGCTGTGCCTAATACCCTCCCTTCCTTCATTTTGTCACATCAAGGCTACATTCAAGTGAGTGACAAGAAGGAACACTTAAATTCAAAATTTCTGTCTTATTAATGATTATTTTATTCCAACTTTGTGATTTTTTTCCCCCCCACCCAGCTACATGCCAAAACATGCTCTCTTTAATTACTCCCATGTTTGTATCTCCACAATCTGCCTGCACCATGCTAGTTCAGTAAGGTCACCAGCAATTTCCTCTTGGCAAAATCCAAGCTTTCTCCAATATCATCATCCTTGAACTTTCTGCCACTTTTGATCATATTTCCTGAACTTGTGAAATCTCTCCTATTGGCAACATCTAGCTGTACAGACCACATTCAGTCCTCAAATACACACTATAACTTTCAGATATTTTTAGGGGGAGTTGTTCGTGTGCACAACAGAAACAACTGTAGACTTCAAAGGAATAGTCAAATTGCATATTTTGCTCTTTGTGTGCATTGTAGTTTTAATGGGTTTGTGCCTAATGATCACTCCCTAGAACATTTACCCTGGAAACTCTATCCTTTACAGGGTAATTTTTTTTTTCCTTTTCCTTTCACGAAAGTGGCAAAGAAGCAGAAAAATCCAGAATGTACTAAACAGATTCCTCTGCTCAAAGACTGTACTTCATTATAAACAGAGCTTTGGCCCTGATGGTCAAATGATGCACACTACACCCATACTTCAGAAATAGGCTAATCCTACCATTTTCAGAAGACTCCTTCTTTTCTCTGCAAATTTCCTATCTAATGCAGTGATATCAAAGCCATAAAGCACATCTGCCCATTCCACCTAGGCTTGCCAAATTCACTTCTCCACTATTGCTTGACATCCCTGATGCTACCAACAGTCAGAATTTATCACGTCATTTATATCATTGACCAAACCACTCACAGGATCAGCCTGCTTACTCCAACCCTGCATCAAGAAGCATTAAGTCACAGGGGTAGGTCACTGCAAACGAGGGGTGACTGGAGGTGATGGTGGCATCTCAAGTGGTCAGCTCCCCTAATCTCCAAATTTACACCTGCAGTCTTATCACCTTTGCAAAGGACTTCTGCCCTCATGAGTAACCACTACCTGACTCGTGTATTAGTGAGTCCAGAAGCCACATTTTCCCTCCACTCCCACTTCAGCAAGGGAGTTTTACTTAATCCTGCTTCGGATTTCTCTCAGGATTATGGAATACGTGACCCATTAAATTAGGCAAGGTCTTCAGGTCCATGCTTTCCCAAAGCCTATCTCCTCATTTGCCTTAGGCTCTAGGAAGGCTCTGACTGAACTATTTTAAAGAACAGAGGTAATTAAAACCTCTCAGATCACACAAGAGGTCAACAATCCCTAAAAAAGGCTGGTATGATTGTAAGTATGCCTACTCTTCACACAGTTTTGTCAAAATTATCTAGATTAATAAATCAAAACCACTGTAGCTATTTAAAATGTTCAAGCTACCCAAGGTCACTTGGAGAGAATCACAGGAAGCCACATGCATGCCCTGAGCAGCTGAGAGACCTCAGGGGTAATTGCCTGTGAAAGGAGGCCCCTGTGGGCAGAAAAAGCCCCTAACCTTAGCCCTACACATCAGCATCACTGTCTACACAGCCATTCTTCCACCTGAGGCATGCATTTTTCCTTTCAGGCGTGTTTTTTTGGTTGGTTTTTTGTTGTTGTTTTTGTTGTTGGGGATTTTTTTGCCATTGTATTCTTTCTGGTACCTTTGACTTTCTAAAGAACTGTAACAGATGGTCAGCAATAATTTCTCTCTCCTAGTCAATGCAAACCATTTGTGGCCAGTAAAATATAACTATTACATTGTTTTAAACAAATGCTTTGCTTTTTCAATCCTTTGAAATCACTGGAACACAACTTGATGGCAGCAGAATGTGTCATACATTCAAGGAGGTAGATATAAATTTATATCCTCTGCAGTCAAAATTGCAATTATTAGAGAGAAAAGTAATGGAATGCACTTTTTAATTTTTTAACTCCCATGAGTAACAGAAAAATAGTATTGAAAAAATTTGTACTTAACCAAAACAACCATGCAGAGGATGTCTTTCTTTAGATCCACTTGTTACAAACACTTATTTGATTGTAAAATGTGTTGCAATGTTTCAGTGCAAACAGAAAGCAGACTTAAAGCAGACTTAAGGAGATACAACTATTAAAATTCTCATTAAGTTCTGTATGTCAGCAGATGTCAGCACATGCTATTTCATTGTTGGTTTGATAAAGCATACTCTTGCAAGTTATCAGAAGCAGTACAAAGCTTCAATATATGCAGTTCTCTGCAGTGATCAGTAACAATCTTTTGCATAGCTTTAGCATGGAGATCATCTACAACACAATAAGTCGGTAATGAAAAACCTGCACTACATTTGCTGCATTATTTGGTTTTATGTGTTGTAGGTTAAAGCCATTTACTCTAAAATACAAGTGAAATTACTACTGCAGACTTCTGATTCTTCCCAACCAGTTCAAGCTACTCTGGAATCTTAATACAGAATTCAGGGTCAGCTCACTTCAATGTACACAAAGCTCTGGCTGTATTTTAACTTAAGAAAACACGATTGAAGGTCAAATGTAAGAACAAGCACAGGCAGCATTCCACACGGCAGCAGTGCTCAAAGTTCAGATAAAAGTGAGGGTGTTTCTTCCTGCTTAAAGAGAAATGTAAAGATAGATGCTGCATTGTAAGCGACAGATATCCCAGTCAAAGGAGGCATGTGAAGGTGTCTAGAAACACAGAGATTTCCAAAGGGCATAAAGAGGTACAGAGAAAGCAGAGGAATGATTAAGACCAAGTTGTAAGGAAATGGAAAAACAAGGAACGTTCCAAAAGGAGGGGAAATCAGCTTATTAGTTTCAATGTTAGGACGAAGACAGGGAAAAAAAAATGCAGTAAACACTGCAGTAAGAGCTCTCCAAGACATTTTCACATCAGATTTTCAGATGATCTGATACACTTACCTGTGGCCAAATCTTAGCATCCACTGCCTAATAACTAACATGCTCATGGATTTCGATGTTTCTTCTGGTATTTTTAACTAGAAATCTGTAAAATATATGGCTTCCTTTGCATTCAGCACATCTATATTCTGACCATCTAAGTAAATTCTGCTGGCTTTACTCTCCCATAAAGGCAGAGAGGGAAAATCTTAATCTTTTAATGCATACTAATGCCCATAAATATTGATCCATTATATTCTATATATGAGAATAACATGAAATAATGAAAAGTGAAAGAAACAACAGTTGTGCAGAGCTTTCATTTGGAAGTTTTTAGATTCTTGTTTAGAGTTTAGCCTAGCAGCATACTTTAGTTCTGGAATATTCATAAATATACGAAACAGATGTACTAACCAACCCATAGTTTATATGGACATATATGAAAAAAAAGAAAAAGCAGGGAAGGAAAACAGATCCAGAATATCTCAGCAGGGATTCAAATAACCTTTTTCAGATACTACTCATTTGACTAAGGCCATCTTACAACACCTGCAACTTCTTCCAAATTCTTAACCCAGACCAGACAACATTGCATGCTTCTTTCCCAAGTGAATCAATGATTGATTTTCCCTGTGTTTCTACAGGGCTGTCACTGATTGACAAAATAAGTCCCTCAGAGAAGCAATAAAGCTTTGTGTCAGACAGTTCTGGGTTGTTTCAAACAATATTTATCAGTTACAAAGGAAACCTAAAAACATACGTATATAAAATATCAAACTTTGCTTTAGTTCAGTATTGAAAAAATACTGAAATAAAAAATTGTGAAAAACAGAGAAATTCCATTTTGATAATTTTGAATGGCCTTCTATAATATAATGTACTGGTAGAGTTCTCTGTCCTGAGAAACATGGGCTAGGTAAAGAGTGAAGACAGGATCCTGAATTTTAGGGAAGCAAACTTCCAGCTCTTCAGGAAGCTAGGCAATAGGACCCCCTGTGAAAGTGCCCTTGAGGACAAGGGAGCAGAACAGAACTGACAGACCTTTAAGAACATGGAGGGCAAAAGCTCTTGAACCCCATGCATAAGAACTCAGAGAAGGAAGGCAATGGCAGAGTCAACCTGCTGGTAAAACTAAGAGGCAAGAAGAAAATGCACAGGCAGTGCATCCCATAATGTGGAAATATGAACAGATATTCTGGGAAGAGTATAGGGATACAGTCCAAGGCACGTATCAAGGTATGGCAGGAGCTGTGCATCCTTTGGTAAGGGTTGCAAACAATAAAAAGGGCTTTACAGCCAGGATAGGAAGGTCAGGGGAAGTGTACCCCCACAACGGAGATGTCTAACAAACCAGTAAGAAAGAATGAGGAGAAGGTTGAAGTATTCAACAACACTTTTGCCTCAGTCTTCACTGACAGTCTCTTTTCTCACACCTCTTGAATGGATGGACCACAAGAAAGCGAGCAACTGTAAGAGAGGATCAGGTTCATGACCACCTGAGGAATTTACATAAATCTACAGGACCTGACAAAATGCATTCCAGAGTCCTGAAACTGATAGTGTTGAAACTCCACTCTCCATGATATTTAACAAGTCATGGGAGTCAGGGCAAGACCCAGGTGACTGGAAAAGGGGAAACACAGTACCCCATCTTAAAGGAGGGTAGAAAGCAGGATCCTGGGAACTACTGACCTGCCAGCCCTGCTTCTGTGCCTGGGAAGATGATGGAACAGATCAGTGACTGTGGACATCAGGGACAAGGGTCCCTCAAGGATCTGGATTGGGAGCAGTGTCACTTAGTATCTTCATTAATGACATAGATTGAGTGCACCCTCAGCAAATTCACAAATGACCCCAAGCTGAGTGGCACAGCTGACACACCTGAGGGATGGGATGCCATCCACAGGGACCTGGACAAGCTCCAGCAGAAGGCACATGGGAATCTCATGAGGTTTAACAAGGCCAAGTGCTGGTGCTGCAGCTGGGTCACAGCAACCCTGGTACCAACCCAGGCTGGGATGGGCAGAGCAGAGCAGCCCTGCCCAGAAGGACCTGGGGGTGCTGCTGGTGAGAGGCTGGACAGGACCCAGCCAGGGGCACTCCCAGCCCAGAGAGCCAAACGTGTCCTGGGCTGCATCCAGAGCAGTGTGGGCAGCAGGGCCAGGGAGGGGATTCTGCCCCTCTGCTCTGCTCTGCTGAGACCCCACCTGCAGGGCTGCAGCAGCTCTGGGGGCCCAGCACAGGGAAGACATGGACCTGCTGGAGTCAGCCCAGAGGAGGCCACAAAGATGGTCAGAGGGATGGAGCACCTCTCCTATCAGGACAGACCCGAAGAGTTGGAATAGTTCACCGTGGAGAAGAGAGGGCTCCATGGAGACCTTATAGCACCTTCCAGTACTTTAAGGAGGTTTGTAAGAAAGATGGGGACAGACATTTAACCATGGTCTGTCGTGGCAGGACAAGGGGTGACGATTTTAAAACTAAAAGAGGGTAGATTTAGATTGGATATAAGGAAGACTTTTTTCATTATGAGGTTGGTAAAACATTGGGACAGGTTGCCCAGAGAGGTGGTGGATGTCCCATTCATGGAAACATTCAAGGCCAGACTGGAGATGAGGTTCTGGGCAACCTGATCTAGTTGAAGATGCCTCTGTTCCCTGCAGGGGCACACTCCTGGAGTCTGATTAGAAGACATTCTCTTTCTTTCCCACAGGAAGTGAAAGACATTTGGATACCTAAGATGGGCAATCAGGGAAATGGACACAAACTCACTAGGTCCCAGTGAAATAAGCAAGACCAAATTCCTTATTTCCTAAAAATTAATTTCCTCCTTTCCTCTCCTCACACTTCTGACATATTTCCACTGCGCAACAAGTGAGCTCAGAATGATCAAAGTTTAAAATTCAAATTCTCATGAATTCCAGACTTCTTCCCCCTTCTCTTGTTGTGCTAAAACATTAAGAAAGTTTACAAGTTGTAAACAGCAAAAACAAAAACACAATTCTAACCCTCAATCTTACAGCATCTACAGCAATCCTACCCCTGTCAGCCAGGCAGCAAAATTCCCTTAACAGAGGATGAATTACAATGGATGATGGATTGAGAACAGGTTTTTCAACCATCATTGTCTCACTGTTCCAAAAGGGTATGAGCTACTAAACTGGACAACAGAAGAGGTTGCTCCTTTCTCTCCTCCATTTAATTCTGGCTTTGTTTTCTAATACTGAGATTGTTATTTTTCTCTCTGATACTGTACTTTAAAAATCAAATTCAACTCAGTCTTGAGTACTAGCAACCATTAATTCCCTTAATTTACAACTAGGCAATAATGAGTGTAACAAATACAGAAAAAGAGGGCAGAAATAAGATAGCATATTCAATTCATCCACAGTTTAGTTCTGTAAACATTTCTTATGTGTTATGTATCTCATGCTCCTTTGAAGGGCTGAGGCTTTAGGAGCAATCATGTTCTTAAACTTAATCAGAACCACATGGAGGTCAGTGTGAGGGTCCATACAACTGAAGCAGAACTGGAAAGTATATTAAAAGTTAACTACGAAATTATTTTGTAAGTAACTTACAGTGTTTAGAAAGCCATTTTAACAATGTTGGTTATTGTTGGTATTGTTGAAAATAGAGCATGTCAATGAAATGACTCACACTACCTTCAATATTTCTACAAATCAGGTTTCTGAAGTTTGCAAAAATAAACAAAAGGTGTAACATGCAAACAACCTCAGACAAGTGAAAAAGACAGAAAGAAGGACAAAACCTCTATTCCTATGCCTTTCCTCCTGTTGCTTGTTTCTGATGGGGAGATTACAGAAGAGGCAAACCCTTGCAGTTTCATTTACACTAAGCGCTGACATCTCTATTCCATAATGCAAATCTGGACTGAGTACAATTTTGTTTTAAACACTATTGAAATTACAGAGGCAGTAAATAGTTCACACTAGTAAAGAGCAAACAATGGGAACTACAAGCAAGAGCGATCCAACAATTCAAAACCTTTACAGGTATTTAGCAAACATGATATCACCACATATTATTTAACATGGATTATGTCATTTAAAAATGAAGTGATGCATATAAGCAGGAGACAAGTCTGCTTTGTCTACTAACAGGTCATGCCTAATCAGTGTACACAATTTTGAATGAAAACTACTATCAGTTGCCAATATCAACAAAACAAGCAGGCAGCTTGGTTTGGTTGGACTTTTTTTTTAGCTTTTTGTGTGAATTTTGCATAGTGAAAGGGAATTAAATAGCACTTACTACTGCCAGACACAATATAAGCAAACATTAGACAGCATCAATGCACAGCTCTGTATATGCATCTCATTTTTGACCTCCAACATTCTTGCTGAAAGTCTAGGTCAAGGAACAGGACTTCAGAGCCCTTTGTATGTGTGATTTGAGCTCATGGTTGTGAGCCACAGTTAAACAGAGAGCACTGCCAATAATACTGCTAAAGGATCACATTTGGGGAAAAATTCTCCCCTCTGATCTTCACAGCATAAATAATGCTTACTCTGTACATGTTCCAAGTGCAGAACTCCCATTGAGGTTTCATTAAAAGAAAAAGAGCACAGAATACACAACAGAGATCTACACTGTGGATAGGAGATCTGCAGCATGAATTGGAGAATAACTTTGCCCTTAATTTGAACTCATGTTCTTCCCTGTTTCCCCACATTGCATCTGAAAGATCCATGTGTAGCTGCATTTTTCAGCTGTGCTGCAAGTATGAGAGAGGAGCAATCACACTTCCTCTGATGACTCATACAAAACACGTATTTCCAACAAAATGAACCAAAATCATGGTTCATGATGAAAAAACATCTGTTGTGTACTTCAGTTTGATGTTGTTTACTCATAGTGGCAAAAATAACCTTGAAGGTTCAGTGTTCAATGGCAGAAATGCCAATTTTTCTTCAGAGTGCAACAAAATACTGTATCTCCAGTGCTTGATACATATTTATTTGTGTATGTGTGATGGAAGCACTACTGAAAGCCTTTCAATTAGAGGGACAATAGAAAACTATACCTTCTAACATAAAATTCTGCTAACGTAATTCTTGTTGTGCTTTAAATACAACCATAGGGGTTTTCTTTTCCATCAAGGGAATATAATACCTTTCCTGCATGAGAGCACCATTTGCTGAACAACTTTACTGAGCATTTACAGAGTAACTCATATAAATCAACCTTTATGGGTTTTTGCAACTGACCTAAACTGTCTCTTTATTCTCTTGACTTTTCCAAAACTGAGGAAAGAAAAAGATTTGATCTCATGGGAAAAGAAACTGATGTACACAAGCTTCCACTACAGACTTAGCCCTACAAAAGCTGCATGAACAATGCCCTTCATCCCATTGAATTTTTTTTTTTTCTTCTTAGTACAGCTTTCATCATAGCAGCAATCCTAGCACAGACAGTTTCAGTTGAATGCTTTCATTGTGAGCAGTCTTAGTAATTACAGAGGAATCAGTAGTTACAGACCTTGCTGTGTCAAGGTCTACACCAGCACACACCATCACCAGACAGGACAGAAACACAGAAGGAAATTTTAACCCAAAACCTGAATAACCTGAAACAGGAATAACCTGACAAACTGTTCATATGTCTGCAGAGGGCAACTTGGACAAGACATTGTTAGGAAAACCTAAGGGTTTGACTGGATTTGCCCCACTGACAGGAGAAGTGAATTTGACCACTTTTTGGGTGTAGAAAATTCTGACACAAAGAATAAAGGCTTCTCAAACACTATTATGGAGAGCAAAACTAGTATAGTTTAATGGTAATCATAATTTAAGGCAACCTTTTGAGACCTATGGGAAATTATTAAACATTATTGTTAATACACAAAATGAGCTGTTTTCAGCATTCATCTAATTCTGAGAAAAAAATTACTAGCATTACTAGCATAGCTATTAACATGCTTGAGTCAAAGCTTTACAAAAAACTGGCCCATTTGCAAAACTCTGGGCAAAGTTCGCTTCCAAGTTTAATTTATAAATGAACTTCACTTCAAGCACTGGCATTTGCTAAAAACAGGAAGAAAAATTTAAGATTCAACTTATGATGGAGTTTTTAACCACGATGACAAAAAAGAAGCTAATATCTCTGGCATGAGGTTACTCCCTGTTCAGGAACTTGGCTTTGGAGTGTTAGGCTTTACATGGAAAAAGCTGGGTGGGTGGGGAGAGAATAATGCTAGATGGAACAGAAGATAAACAAACATTTCCTACAAAATATTCTGGGTTTTCACAGGATTTTAAAAGGGGAGGGGAGGAGGGAGTCAATATATTGTCTATCAACATCTTTTAGTACTAATTTTAAATCCATTCCTACCGTAACATTTCCACCTTTGCTGACATATCCTTAAAAATGCAGTCTTATTATTATTATTATCTGCATCATATGACAAAAAAATGTGGTTTTTAACTTCTAAATTATCACTCATACTTTAAGATGGGAAAAGCCTGAAAACAAAAATAGAAGCCAGCACTGGAGTACAAAACACCAACCACACACACTTTTCACTGTCACTGATATGTAACAGTTCTAACACATGCAAGTACAGTGATCTGTCAGAACCTCTGCCTATATAAAAAAAAAAAAAAAGAATAAATAAATAAGAAACAGAAAAATAATATTTGGGAATACATGAACTCAAATAACTAGTGTGATTGAAGGTGCTTGCAGCTAAGGTGTTTATTTCCACTTAGGAAGCAGCAGATGCTCAGGCAAGAGATGCCCAGGCATCTTCTTCACTGGCAACGCACCAAACCTCTCAGAAACCTCTGAAATACCAATTAAAACAAGTCTTCCAGTCTGTAATGAAGAAATCTGAGAGCACAACCTTCAAAATTTGCATCTCAGACATCAGAGACAGAGAATAACTGCTCTAGTCAGTTGGCTTGGCCAATCTGCAATCAGAAGGCTCTCTGAAGTCCCTTATAAGCAAGAGTGAAGAACTCATTTTTGAGTTCATTTTTGAACAAAGTTCATTTTTGAACAAAGATATCAAGAAGATTAAAAAAAATGCCCTTGAGGAATCAGTGAAAGACAAATTTGTAGTTTCAAAGAAGGCACTGGAAACAGGGAAAAGAAAATCCCAGTATTTCATTAGCCAAAAGCCACAATATACTGGCTGGAATGAAAGAAAAAAAA
>VWYP01034048.1:0-13055 GCA_013400435.1 Pycnonotus jocosus | reverse complement strand
GGTTTGGTAAAAAAAAAAAAAAATGCAGCATTTTAGATATATTCTTACTCTAAACAGTAAGGTAGGATATTTCTCAAAATGAAGGAAAAGGAAACATTAATGAATAATGTAAAGTCTAACCTAACGTCTTCCTATGTCAGAATTTGTATTTATTTCTTCAGAAAAGAAAGTGTTGAATCAAACTATTCTATATCAAGCTAAGTGCTAGAAGTTATGGTTTCCAAGATAAAATAATTTCATTTATTATCTAAACTGCAACAATATTTTTAAGCTGTTGTCTTCTTAGAATCCATTCTAATACAATTTATTTTATTCTAATTAGCCCAACCAGAGAAATAAGAAGTGTGGTATTTCACTATTTTGCTTGAGGGTAAAATAAAGACTGCAGAATTTGTCACAAAATAAATTCTGGGATTCCATAGTTTATAATAGTGTAGGTCAACTTACAAAGAAATTATTTTGGAAACCTCCAAAGCAGTTCCAGCTCCAAATCATTAGGCTTACTGTTGTGAAGTACATTTCATTCATCATATTCTGTAAAACAAAAAGTTATCCAACCTGTGCTAGCTCAGCAGCATTCTGATGACAATCACTAATGGGTTGATTCTAGCTCAGAAACTTGCTGACTCCTAGAAGATAAATGAGTTTTCAGAAAGAAAAAAATGATCATCAGTGACACTCCCTGAGCCAATATGGTTGTCTGACCTATGAAACAAAACAACAGGTATTGTTCTTCAAATTTACTGTCCACTGCCACCTCCCACAGCAGAAAGCTTCAGGGAATGATAATGAAGTGTATTTTAGGGCACAATTCTTAGCTCTGCCTGTGGAATTCATTAGCAGCAACATGAAAATCAGATAACTGCAATGGGTTTAAAACTGTGGGAGTAAAGCTGTCACTGAATGTCAAGGTTGTCGGAACTTGCTGACAATAAGTATTCTACAGGAACTTCAATCTGTTATTTCCGAGTATCTACTGCAAAGTCTCTTCCAAGTATTCTGGAAAAAAAAACCAAAACCAAAACCAAAACAGAAAACATCTCCACAACAACAAAAACTCCCAAATAAAACAAAATAACAACAACAAAAAGAAAAAAAAGTGTAATTCCATATTTGGCAAAATGGCAACACAGCCCGGTTACCATACATTTTAGTGTCATAAAAACACTGGGCTATCTGAAGGAGTTACTGCCAAGGTGCTCATAGACATGCACTTATTGTGTCCTTGCAGCAGAGGCAACCAGCCTGCAGATAGAAATGCAGTCTCACAGCAGCCCATCCAACTTGCATCAGGTTTTGTCCCTGCTACAGGCTTTTCTGCTTCCCAGAAACAAGAGGTACCATCACAAGCCATCATACTTTCTGATTCCCCAGTTCAGTCTGATGTCAACAAATGTTAAACATCCAAAGTCTCTTGCCTTCTGAGGTACAAAGAATTATAAACATTTTATTCAAGAGAAATAGGCACAATAGGCACATACCTACAGATCCAACATGGAAAGATTGACCTCAAGTTACTTCCTCAAAGCTGGATATAAAATCCATGGAAAAATCTAGAAAAAGGATTGAAATCTTGACATACTTTTAAACAGTGGCAAAGATCAATCACCTTTAATAACATTACAATTAGTATTTCATAATCAATCTCCTCAGTTCAGTCTTGGGTCTTGGTTTTATCTTGAGTATGACATCATATCTAAAATCATTATGCAAAAAGGAGAAGGCAGTGTACATAGACATAAAGTGAATTACGGGTCTGGAAGTCTTCCCAAAGCCAATGTGGAAATGCCAAGGTTGTCAAAACCTGATGATGGGATACTAAGAAATCTTTCATCTTATATTTCCATGCTTGCATTAGTGAGTGCATTCTAAATATCTAGGGAAGCCATAAACACACACAGTACAATCCTGTACAGCAGAAGAGTGACTAAGAGTAGTTACTGTGTTAAATTAATTGTGAAAGCATGTTTTTTGTACATTTTCTAGGTGTTACTAAGCACAACCTTAAGTATCAGTATCTTAGAAATATCTAATTGCACCCTATGCTAAATTATCATCTAATGTCAAGGTAAAAAACTGTTCAGTCAGATTGTATGAATTATTCATCACCTCCAATTCAATATAAACACTGTTCTAGCTGAGTGTTAAGCACTTTTGAATAGTATCATAGAAGGTGAACACTTTTCTGATAACAGAGTACTGGAAACTGACCTGACCTTTATCAAATACAGGTCTCAAAGAATCAAGTATATATACTTCAGGAGAAAAAACAAATTTATGACTAAAGATATTAGCTTTGTTAACAGGGTCATACATGTATTTGCATAAGATGTTTCAGACCAACTCTCAAAAATAATGTTAGAAACCTCTTAATATATGTCTCTCCACTATCCCAGCAGTTTTTCAACTGTGTTTTCAGTTAAGGTGCAGAGCCTGTTCACCATATGCCCATTAGTAGACTAACCTCTTGCTTCTGGGGATGTTTCCAGAGCAATTGTTCCTATTGCCCTGGTTTGGCAGGATTTTGCCTCCACTTTGCTGAAGGTGCATATGTTGAGGGAGAATGGTGAATTGGACTGCTCATTTCTATATCTGTACATTCTTACAGTAGCTATATTTCCCCAGAGTTAAATGTTTGGTGTCGATTAGTGAAGGTGCTATTTAGATAGAACATTATTGTCACATGACTACTCTATAAAATTCCACATTTCATACTGCACACTTCAGAAGCTCCTTTACCTATCCAAATAAATTTGAGTCTCACAAATCTTACTTTCTGGATTGATCATTTAGGTGTGGGCATGGAAGAAAAGGCTAAAAAACCTCAAAGCACAAAATAAATAAAGAAAATACACAGCAAGAAACTGTTGTCAAAATCTGATTACTGTGNTGTGTGAAAAGTGGAATTGAAAAATCCAATGACTTGATGACCTGAAAAGCTTATGGTGACTTGATGACCTGAAATTTGAAATTTCCTATCCAAAATAAGATTATGAAACTTGCTCTCCTAAGCATGTTTTAATTTTTTTTAAACTTATATTAGTTGATGTATGCTATTAGTGTACAGGGAAAGCATCAGATGTCCTTAATTCACCACAGTAAACACTGTTCCACAGAAGCTGCCTTACAACTGTTTAGAAAGTGACTAACCTCCAGCTGGCCTATGAGACTGCCAAATAGGAGGAAAAACTCTAGAGAAGTAGAGAGATACAGCAAAAACTTTATGAAGTACAGCAAAAATATTAATACAGGAGAAAGTAGAACTGTCCCACTAACACTCATGTTCTCTCTGTGCCATTCTACACACTACTCTTGCTCTGAAGCTTTTTTCTACTAATTACTGGTTATCTGTTAATTGTAAATTATTTATTAAAAAGCTGATTGTAAATATTAATGTGATAGAGTTCTTCCCTTGCATTTCCAGAAATATCATGTCCAGCACATGATATTTGCTTAATACAAAATAGTGAAACACTGTTGTGAACCTGAAATTTAAAATAATTTCTTCACACAAGTTAGGACTAGGAAAGAAGCCAATAGGTTCCCTAAGTCATCTCTTCCACAAGAAAGCTCAAAAATAATCTATTCCTGAATAGGGGAGGTATATGTAAAGAAATTATTTTTTCATGGAGTTCTTTTCTTCACTTAAAGCATTGACACAAATTAATGGTACCTTCAGTTTCCTCATGGATGCATTCACTTATGCTGCTAGGTAAAAGAAACCCAGGGAGTGAAATTGAGGATTGGATGCTCAATTGAATTTGCTGCTTAACTGATAGTTTCCTCTATATTTAGTTTGAACCACTCTGACCTAGATCTCAGAAGAAAAAATCAGTTTAGAAGAAAATAGGTCTAAATGGTTTAGGTAGAAGAGAGTAGTACAGATGTGTCAAACCTCTTGCACTTGACTCCAAGGTTAAGGACTCATATCTGCCCCCTTTCCTATTTAGTGGGACAGACAGAATCTATTCAGATCCCTAAGCTGCGGCTG
This sequence comes from Pycnonotus jocosus, assembly GCA_013400435.1. Classification (NCBI taxonomy): domain Eukaryota; kingdom Metazoa; phylum Chordata; class Aves; order Passeriformes; family Pycnonotidae; genus Pycnonotus; species Pycnonotus jocosus. Next base: position 9,064 of record VWYP01034048.1, on the reverse strand, counting down.
CAACTTGAAAACAGCGGTCTGAAGGCTGGGTGATGTCAGTCACTGATTCATCTCACAAACAGAATTTACTGAGGAATCTCGCCTGGAGATAGATCTAGATTCAAAAGGTGTCTATCTCTAGTTTAGTGTCTAAAATAAGATGGAAAAATTTAATTCCAAAAATGATATGGTACAGCATACAGTGTATGTGTTTATACTCAAAATTTAAAAGTAGCACTAGAGCTTCAGCAAAGCTCAGTTTGAAAGGGAGAAAGGAAAAGAGCCAAATTGGATAGTTCTTTAAAAAAAAGGTATAAAAATAAATGAAGCAGTAGAAAATTATGATAGTTAATTTTTTGTTGCTTCTATTTTATGACAATTTTTTCATTTTCTGCTTAATGGAATTCTAATTTGTGAAATGCTTCCTTAAGATTTTTAATGAATCAAACAGACACATGAAATGAAGGGTTGTCATTCAGACAATAACGAGGCATTCCATGATGCATTCTGGCAAGTTATTGAATCTGTTTTAGGCAATTGCGTAAGACCAGGGTTATGCAGCATAAACTGATAGCACATCTGCTATGGTTTATAGCTATACAGATAAATATTTATCTACAATAAATTCTGGAACACTCTGAAACTTGAACAGTATGGAAGTAAGAGTTCTATGTTAAAAGGAAAGTGCCAAAAATACATGATTAGGTGAATTTATAGATTTTTTTTTTCTTTAAAAGGTCAAGGGATTAAAACAGCAGGCATATATGAAACAAAAACATTATGGTATTTCATATACCCTGAAAATAGAAACACCGCATACACTGGTCTTTATATGACAATACAGGAGTTCTGGCTGTCCTGGTAGATATTCTGCACAAAACTGTAATAAAAGCATTCTGTTAAAAAAAGAATCTAAAAGTTCCAGAATCATGGAAATTGAGTGCAACACCTGGCACTTATTATTATGCAAGAATGGTTCAGAATGGTAGAGAGTATCTTCTTGTGCAACACCGAAAAAATTTACTGGTATCTTCACAATGTGTGTTTTTTCTATGGACAGCTTACAGATACGAGTACACAGGAATTTGAAGTGGTTGTCCATACATAAGTATCTGGTGAAATCTGAAATGCTCCAGGGAAGAAGAGACAGGTTTATCAGCTGTGACACAGGATCGGTATGAAAACCTACCTACCTATGAGGGGATCTTCTAAAGCTGGGCAGGCTATTGCTGTGAATCACACCTTTAACCATCACCTCTACATGGGCACTGAATTGAGGGTTAAGAGATTAAATAGCAATACAATAAGAAAAAAACAAAATTTAATGGAGTGCCAGTTATTTTCCTGAATATAAATGTCTTGTGCATTTTTACGTGTTGAGAGTTGTCTCACCTAGTTTCCACCTCTAGAAAACTGTAGGTCTGCTATGGCTCCCAACTCGGGATTTAATAAATATATACACAGCCTCCTCAGGTGTCCCAAGTTGGTGGACACCTATGCTTGCACAACTGAATACAGTCCCTAAACCCATAGTCACAGTATAATTTATGCCAAATCTTCTCTGATGGATCTTATTTCCACTCTTTCTGCGTTTTTTCAGGTGGTCAACTACTTATTTGTGTTTGTGAACTCTTTTCTGAACTGAGACATCCCTCCAAGAACTGGAAGTGATGTATAAGTATCCCAACCACTACAAAGATGTTATATCTTTCTGTGATTCAAAAATAAAAATAGTTGCACCAGAGACAACAAGAGGCAAAAAAGTGAAAAAAAAAAAGCACCGAAATTACCTAGAGAGCTTTTCTGTTTCATTATCCAAAGGATTTCTCATCAGTATGCTGTTAAGAAAAAGACATAGATGTGTGTTTTCCATATCAAATAGTGCTTGTTATTCTGTTCTTGAGGCTGCCCCAGCAACCAGTGACCTGTGTGAGAACCTGTGCTGACAAGCTCCACAGGTATCCAAGCTTAATGTAGCTCCAGAGTGCTTTTAATAGATAAGCATAGTCTATCTGTTCTGGCAAAGAAAAATAGGGCAAGCAATCAGACAACCATCTTCCATAACCTGAGTGGAATATTTAACACAAGTCAAGGGTAAAGAAAACAATCTTTCCAGAACAATGCCTTGAAATGCTATTGAAAAAAAGAGCATCTGTGTTTATACACATTTGTGTGCATATATATATATATATATATATATATATATAGTATGTATGTATGCACTTATAATAAGAATGAGAGATTGCTCCTTTGTTTGCTTATTATTTGACAAAACAGAAACCCTTTCTCCATAACAGTCTAGATATGCCACCTAGTAAAATGGCTAGGAGACATTATATAAAACCAGAATGACATAATGACAAAAAAATGTTGACCCACAAGAAAATGAAGTTTTCTTTACTCATTCTAGTTGTCTAGAAATGAAAATTCTTATGCTACTGCATAAGATAGCACATAGAAGAAACTCATAAGGTTTGATTTTTTTAACACATTTTCCTTTTTATTGAGTTTTATTCCTTTTTTATTGCCAATAAAATCTACAGTAAGATGATTCTGGTGTAATACTGTGTATTGCAAATTCCCTCCTTTTGAATTGCTTTTTTTCTTTTTGTTGATTTATGCACACAGACAACTGAAAATAGAGTACAACAGATTTTTTAAAATTTTTAGATGACATTATTATTTTTTTAAAACCCTAAATTTTAAAGGCTTACCTATTAATCTTCATTTGTTATGTACATTTTAAGCATGTTTCTATAGGGAATAAAGTCTGTGATCATTAATTTAAAAGAACAGAAAACAGCTTATTAGCTTATTGGTTAGAGAAGCTCTTATCACGTTTGAAGTACAAGACACCCTGAAAATCAGAAAAAAATGTTTCCTTTGAGCAATAGAGCTGAAGAACCAATATGCTGTTAAGACAGAGAGAGACAAGGAGTTTGGATTCTCTCTGAATGGTTGTCTCACGTGACATGATCCATATCTTACTAACATCAGTATGGATGCAAGATGAATAATTCTGTGGAAGTAGATACTGGCACCTTGTCAAGTTTTTGAAGTGTTACTAAAGGAAAAGGGTGTAGGGAGAAAAATAAAAAGAATGAATAAGCAGAGAAAAAAAGCCATACGGGAATTAAGAATTAAGTCAGTCTGACTGAAACAGAGGAAGACTTACGATATAGTGGAAGACTGCCCAAAGGTTCATAATTCCTGATCCCAGTGTCTAAAAATCATTATATTTGAAAGCTAGCAAAAGGCTCTAATGCATCCTTGTAAGGTGGGGGCTACTTAGGTCCTCAGAGCTGTAAGTAGTGTAAGTTAGACGTGAGGCATGCCTTTATCGACATCTGAAATTATTTACATAATCATCACTTTCAAGGGGTAGATACTTATGTAAAATATTAGCTACTAAAAAAAAATATAACAATAACATGAAGACTGACAACACTATGCAAGTTTGTTAAAAAAATGAACAAAGGAAAAATATATTGTGTGAGTTGGCAGCATCCCTTTGCTGCTGTAATATGAAAATCAAGTGGCATAGGAGAATATTCCTTAAAGTCACTGTCATTCATGCTTATCTACTGACACTTATGAAGCTATGACAAAATAAACATGATTTGTTATCATGATCAGAGATATAAGAAAAAAAGCTGGGGATAGAACTTTGTAAAAAAATTAGTGTTTTTTCAAATCCAACTATTACTTTTCTCTCATATTTTTTGATCCACACAATATTTTAGGCTCATTTTCAGTACTGCCATCAGTGAAATATATTCTAAGATTATAAAACAAAGATAGGTTAAACATTGATATGTAAAATTGAGCCTGAAGACTGCATTTATTTAAAAAAAGAGATACATTTCATGTAATTCTCTTTACTTGTCTCATTAGAGTGGTGGTAAAACTTCACTCTGCTGAAATCAGATAGAGTTTTGCCATTCTTTCCATGGTGCCAGCATTCCATTTACATATTCAACATCCACTCTATTTCAGGCAGAGTGTTGGCTCAACTTTTCCCTTTACTCTGTCCCATCCTCCAGAGATTGCTGCTTTCATAAAAGAGGAGGAAGATGATCCTGAACTACTATATTCTATAGGATAATATTTCATGCTGTGGTCATAAATTCACATTATCCTTGTACACATACAGGTTTTTGAAAGATAGAGGCTTAAGAGCTTTATCTATTTCCAAAGACATTCTAACACAACGAAAATTCCACATCATATGAAAGAGAAAAAAAATGAAACAGTGACTATAGCTTGCTAAAACAATTTAGGTGCATTGTAATCCAGGAATAAAAACTACCAAAACCAAAATATTAATTCTTTTTTAAAACCAGAGAATACTTTTTCTGTTTTTGTTTTACCAGCTTCACTTCATGTTCCTTTTGAGCATCGAAAGGAAAAGAAAAAGAAGACATAGAGAAGAAAAAGGAGAGTAGGAGTCTATGAGGAAAAAAAAAAAGGTGAAATTATTCAAAATAAAGACATAAATAAAGAAATAATTTGGAAATCAAAACAATCAAATTTTTACAGGAAAAATAAAACCCAGACCACAAACACAATCTCTTGCTTGTCTTAAGCTGTAACTCTGAGGCACATCTAGGCACTCAGACACCACTCTGTTTTCTCCAAAACATGCTGAGACACAAATTTTTATAAACTAAAATCCAGCAATAAAAGCATTCTCATTTTCTTTCTATGACATATATTTCAAGCACAGAGGTCCTGAAATGTAATTGTTGTTCTCTGGTGAGACTTTCAAGGACTTGTCCTTACTCACTCTGCAGTGGAATCTGGCTGGCAAGATCTGGAGCGAACCCCATGATGGCTTTGTGCCGTTTTCCAGGAGAGCATTTAAAACAGAGTGTATATTCTCTGGATAAATATTATAAGAAATTTCTGTTAGTGAAAAGCCTGAAACATTTCAAGAGCTCATTTGTTTGTGAGCATAGCGCCCGTAGGAGTGATGGGAATTTTATGTGGTTTGGCTGCAAGGGGAGGGAAAGGTGCCACCAGTTTGCTCCATGGAAGGTTTATTCAGCCAGCTTATTTAGACTGTGTGTGCAAACAGGCTCACTATCTCCCTGCCTGGAGCACCTTTACCTTTAATCTGCCCCTTGTCACTTACTTTTTTTCCTGTAACAGTTTAATCTTAGATCATCCAGAGGGCAATCCAAGGTGTATGTTCCCGAGGTAGGGCTGTAAGCCATATGGAAGAAACAATACACTGGTTCATGATTATGGAGAAGCACAGTGTACTTCCTCTTATTCTTCCTTTCAACTTTAATGACAGTGAGGAAGTTAGATTGGTAAAAGCTACACATTAGTCTTCTCCTTGGGGAAAGAAGTGGAAAAGTGAGATTTTATGCATGAACAACAGGATTCAACTAAAATGAACTAACGATTTTTTTCCCTGACTTACAAGGAGGTCATGAACTTTTTATAATATGTATTCATAAGGATTTAAGATTCTCAATGTAAAAAATATGTGTAATTAGTAAACTCCATAATATATTTTTTAAAAGGTGTGATTTTGCTCAATGATTCTGTAAATTATACATAAAACAAAGAGTTTATCACATATTATCACTCCATATGAGTTTCAAGATATTGATGTCTTCCATGGGGCAGAACTGATCCTGGATTTACATACTCTTTTGACATATCTTTCCTTAATAAACAGGCAACTTTGTTCTGACATAATGCAAAAGTGACATTGTCTCACTACAAATTTGTCTTTCAACTACATTGTATAACACCTCCAAATTATTATTTGAAATTTTTTCTCTGCTGGGCCACACTTGAACATGCTGATATTGGTGTTCCGTTTGATAAAATGCAACTCATCCTGCTTTTGATTGTGAAACCAATATAAAGCACATTTTGCTACCATTACATCTTGACATCTGAAATTACACATTCGAAGTCACATTGTATAAGCTCATTATGATCAGAAACAGGAAAATCTACTTTTTTTTTCTTTAAAGTAACTATCCAGAAACTGATTAAATCACATGCACTGCCCAATTACTTCATTCTAACCATAACATTCTAACTGCAACTTTTACTTTCTTGTCAATAAACTCCTTGCAAACAATCAAGTCAGTCACTTGGAATAAATGATTGGTTGACCTCTGATAACTTGGAAGACAAATGTATCAACACAAAGATATCACTTCTGCTTCAGGAAGACCCTGTAATGCAGATTGTTTAAAGCTGGGAAAATAGCCTGCAAAAACCTATCACACTTTCATTTTTTTCTCCTAAACATGATCTATAAACCATTATCAGATGAATGATAATGAACTTTGGTCCATGTAACACACTATATGAACTTTGGTCTGACCTATGTAATCAATACTTTTTGTTGAGTGATTTGTTCTGTTTTCAAGCTTCTGTTCCTTTATTATTTAATCCTTTGTTACAGTGTGTAATCAAATTGTAAATGGTTCATCCCATTCCCTTGAACCCCCCTTTCCCACCTCCTGGTGGTATCACCCTGTCTTGTCAATCACCCTGATTTACCCTCTCCTATTGGCAAGATGCCCGGGTGCCACCCTTTCTCCTTGTATTGTAGAATAACCTTGGCCTTGACCACTCCCCNCCTCAGCTAGCCAGAGCAAAAAGCCCTGAACACTCACAATCCTTAATGTAGTACCAATTGGAAGGAAGAAGGGGAGGAGTAAAGAATTTAGAACTAGTCAAGAAGCAATAAATTCAAGTTTTCTATGGTATCATAGAAAGATTAAGAAACACAAACTGAAACTGCACATATTAAAATGTGCTCTGAACAATGAAGGTGTAAATTGACCACATAGAGGAATCTGCTGCTATTTGACATAACTTGTGGCATCCTGGACACCACACAGAGATGGCAGATATGATACAGGGGTGGCCTGTGTCCTTATAGAGTTGCAAACAAGGATCTAGGAGTATTGCCCAGGGTGCTCCAAACAGCTCTAGGAGTCTTTGTAGGCAAAGCAATTGAATCTGTTGGTACAGCATCTCTTTTTGCTCATTTATCTCTATGAACTTGGAGCTTTGCTCAGCAATCTGCCACTAAGTAGTTTCTACCTGGGCCACATTTTGAAAATTTGGATGTTTTTCTTTAGTTTTTAAAGTTTCATTGATTTACTTTAACTTTACCTGCAACTTCACCTCACGTGCATATTTCTATTATCACATCCACAGGTTATTTCAAGAACAGTGTATGTTGCTATTTTGTTCTTCATGACAGCTGCAGTACCTGGCAGCCTTGAAAACAGATTCATGTAGGCATTTTAAACAGGACCATTTTTGCTGATGTTGTGGTTTTTTGTTAAAGAGGGCTGCACTGATTATGGAATCAATAATAATTTTTTATTGACTATTTTTGTATCTGTTAATAGATGATAACTCTGAAATTATGCTGTCAAAGCTAAGCACAGTTTTAGACACTTCTGATAGCCTCAGATATTTTGGTATTGAGTAAGACACTTGCAATTCATGCATCTTTACAGAGAGTATCTTCAGAATATTGTGAAATTTTTTTATATAACTAACTTTATTCCCCTGAAGAGAGAGAACTACATTACAAATCTGATATTCAGGATTCTGAATTGCCGTTTACTTTCATGTTAAATTTCCCCATGGTTTCCTTTACTACTTTGTTGTGTTGAATTGCCCTTTTGCTCAGCTCAAAACACCATGAGCTTTACGACAGACAACATCTTTTAGTGACAGTGTTGTTTTGTTTTGCTTGAATAAAAGGTGGCGTTTATGTTCTATTAAAGCAAGAAGACCAGAGGATAAAAAGAGGTTTTGTTTGCTTGTTTTCTTTGCTTCCATTTGTCAGAGTCCATTCCAGGATGCAAAATACAGAACACAGTGGTATACACTGCACTTACTCTATGTGGTGCATTATGAAAAACCTTTTATCACATTGGGAAATAAAGGCAGAAAATTGTGTCACAGTTTATTGGACATAAAACAGTCAGCTATCTCACTGTGATTGAAGGAATACCGTTTATAAGCACAGGTTCCTCCAGGTCTGTGTGCCATGATCTCTGCTGGAATGCTTTGAGCACTGGGAAGGCTGACACCCTTTTGTCTCCTGTGGACTAAGGGAAAATACTGCATCATGAGCCCATTGCCTTTCCCTTTTACCTCCTTTCACAGAATCTTCTTTTCTTTCAGCAAACAAGCAATAATACCTTGCACTAAGACACTGCCATTTGAAATCTCTGCTGCACAAGCAAGCAAACAGAGTGGAGTATATACTGTTTACCTACCCTATACTGCTCATTTATATGTAAGGATAATGATGAATCAGACTTGGGCATAGACCTGTTTAAATCCTGCTTCTTAATGCCAGCTTACTTAATTCTTGGTTGAAAGACAAGCCAAATTTCAGGACTTATCGGAGCATTACATGAAGTTAACCTCCAGCGCTATTCCCCATAAAACTCTGATAAGCACATTTTAATAGTTCACAGTCAGCTAGAGGAAGATAGTCACAGAGAGTTTTTCCTCAAGAAATTAATGTTTCCTGTAAATCAACAGCATTGAAAATACCAAAGATGAGTATATGGAATTCACTAGTTGTGCTTTAAAAGTAGGTACAGTCCACTTTGAGAAAGGATTAGCCACAAAGTTTATTGGTGTTTTTATTCACAGTCCATTGCTTTTGTTGGTCAAGCACAGAGCATCACTGCATGTTGGCAAACGTTTAGGAGAAAAAAGCTGTATAGATTTACATCTTGCTCAAGAAATCTGCCATTCTTCTGAGGCATTATTGTCTAAAAGTTCTACTTTCCAGTTATGATTATTCTGACGAAAATGGATGTCTCTTTTTCCTCAAAACTTTTGAAAAGCTGTGCTAGAGAATTTGACAAGTCATAGATGTAACTGCCTACTCCAAATTTGATTCAAAACAATGTTAAAAAAAAGCATCAAGCTCATTTCCCAAGTTTTAGTGACTTTTTAATGGAGAATGTACATGAAGATTGTGCTACACTTCTTCCTTTTGCTAGATTTGAATTAATAATTATCCAGTTATTCTAGAGCTTCCAAATAACTGGAATATCTTGCCCTTTTGGGG
>VWYP01034045.1:0-20526 GCA_013400435.1 Pycnonotus jocosus | reverse complement strand
CTTGTGTTTTCTGATGTTGGTTTGTTTATGAGTTTGGGTTTGTTTTATAAATTATTATTTATGATAATAAATAATATAAATATAAAGGACAGCATAAATACATCCTTATGGTTCCAGACCTAAGCAAGTGTGAGTTCCTCAACAATATAGATCACTCACTTCCTCTCTTTTAGTTTCACTAGCTCAGAGATTTTGGGGGGTTTTGAGTGCTGCAATCATGCTCTTGAAGTAATCATCAAAAGCAGCAACAAGCACTCTGAGTATGGAGTTGCATTCAAAATACAGGCCTGAGGCTTTTAGGTCTTTTGAAAAATTAGACTATTATATTCTATTTTGTCATCTCAGCTTGATGCACACATGAATGCCTTACTAATGCAGCATAAACAAAAAGCAAAATTATGTTATGATTGGTCATTTTTGTGGAGGAAAAAGAGATATTTGGGAATAAGTTTTAAACTTTGGGCAGTATTCAGACCACCACATCCTATTTATATTTCTATATCACACAAAATGGAGGTGTCAAAATTAGATTCTGAATCTTTTATTTGTTCTATGATGAGAGACATAAGCACAGTTATTATCTGAGGACAACAACCAAACATTCTCTGGCTTAAAGCCTAGGTACATGATTTGAATGGATACACTCCTATGACATTACAACACGTGTTCTTTCTCATCCTGCTACATAATTGTTATTGTAAACCATATTTAAGAATAATGGATCATAATAATAATCCAAAGACTCACTAACAGTAGTGTCCTTAGCATAATAATAATTTTACAGTTCTGAGTCTCCTAGCAGAAGGACATAAAACTCCAGCAAAAACGAGTAAGAACTTTTCAGCTGAACAGATCACTGACCTCCTTATTATCTCTCAACAACAAAAAGAAATATTAAGTAAAATTTACTTTGATTAAGTAAAATTTACTTTAGTTTAGGAGAGAAAAATATTGTTTGACTTTGCAGACTAAGATTATGCCAAGAAGTTAAGCTGCTCGTGACTATGCTGGGAAGCAGTTTTGCTGAACTTACACTGTATAATATCTATTCCATAGAAAAGACATTATTTTTTTCCTAAAAAATTATGTGGCCTCCAAACATCTTAACTAGTCAAAAAACATATCAGTAGAAATCAGATCCCATCTGCACATGTATTGTGTAGGTCCACACAAACCTGTAATTTTAGGGTGTTTTACAATTTATGCTGAAACTTTTGGTGCAATTTTTTTTCCTCTTTTAAATTACAAGCATCCTTAGAACTTTAAAAGTAATTACTAAAAAAAAAAAAGTTTAAAAATTTCCCTTAAGCTACTCTAATTAAAGCTGTGTTAATGTTTACCTGATGCTTACACTGTGCTGAGAAGGTACTATGCTACCAAAGTGATTATTCATTCACCAGAAGCAGATTTAAATTGGAAAAACCGTGCTAAAATTTCCAAGCACCACACATCCCTAAAACAAATCCTTAAACTGTGGATGTAATGACAAAAGCAAATTAGATAAGTGTATCCACATCAGAGAACGAAGAAGAGGGTGAATGAAGCAAAATGGAGAACCTCTGGAAGATCTGATAAATTGGAAGCACATGGTTTGGCATTCTTGGTATGTAAAGCAAAAAGTCAGCCAAGGTCCAGAGCCAACTGAGAAGCAAACTTGCATTCTGCACAGTGTTACAAGAGAGTTTTGGAAAGCCAAACACATAGGGAAGTTTGTTTATAGCTAAAATAACCATAACAGATGTCTATAAAGGAGCTGCTCGTATGAGCCATCACCAGCAGAATACAGCTTGCTTTGCTTGGAAAAACATTTAAGTGGCATTTTCCACAGGGTTAAGAAATTTAATACCTTCTCTGAAGACGAAACATAAGATCTAGATCTGAGAAATCTTTAACTATCACCAATCATGGTGACATCATCTCATGGACTGATCTCTCTCCCCAATGTACTGGTTCTCAGTCCATGTCTGAGTGGCTTGCAAGGTTGACCACTGCCCCAGATAAAAACATGGCTAGAACATGCATTTTATGAACCCTTCACATTAATTACCGCAACTTCTTTTCCTTCATTTCTCTCCATAACTCCAAGGCCATTAAGCAATACCTTATAAAAATACCAAGCTATTTATATCAATACTTGCTCACTCTGAATCCAATAAATTATGTTGAAGGGGTTTAAATGTATGAAAAGAAAGCGAAACCTTAGAAACAACCAGAACTTGGATGGACCAACTTCTTTAAATTTGATCCCCGAGGGTTTAAAAGTCTCTGAGATAGAAAGTAACCATTACAACAGTAAGAATGACTCAGGAATTTTCAGAGAAATACTGCATACTTACTTTAGTCTGGCAAAGAAACTCAAGGATGAAACAGGTCAAGTACATCAGGCTATGATCCATGTGTTAATAAAAACTGTGCAACTTCTGCCTCTACTGCCTGGAAAGGATAAAGAATCCACACAGTTCTCTTTTATATGAACTGTACAAGACAACTGAACAACTAGGATGTCTATTACATGTATCTTTAAAAGAATGAATGAAGAGTTTGTGATGGGCAGCACTTAATATCCATTAGTAATTATGCATAATTTTTCAGGAGTAATATCTAGTAGATTAAAGAAAGAAATTGAAAACAATATGATGGAAGCGGGGATTCAAGAAAAGCCTGCCAACCCATTACAAACCCTTGGAACAAACGAATGTCTTATAAAAAACATTTAAAAAATAAAAGGGATTGAAAAGAAAAAAATACTGGGAAAAGAAATTGAAAAGGAAAGGAAATTACTACATGTTACTATAACTGGGACAGATTTTATCAGAGGAATATTAGAATTTGGAGGAAAACATTATTATTTTCTAAATTGAATTGGATTATTTATTACAGTTCTAAGAAGTATTGAACACAAGGAAGATTCCAAGCAAATATTAGATTAGACTGGGAAATAATATAAATGAAAGAAGTAGCTCTGAGATAAATCTCTATACAAACATTACAAATATTAAATTCTCCTTCATGTAGCTCTGATCTGATAAGGACAGCTTTACATTTTCTAAATACCTAGTCCTGTAGTTCTAGTTGCTACCCATGTAGAAAGATTATTAGCCACTTTCTGATTGCAGGAAATTCCAAGTTCAGTAGAGGTACTACACAGAAGGGATATTTTTAGTCCTAATCAGATCCCATCTCATACTTCATTTATACTTCACAGGCCTTCTGTGTGAACAGATCCTCTATACCCAGTAGGCGAGAAAAGGGCATGCAATCGTACCTCCTTTCTATCATTATTCATTTTCCCAGTATAGACATCACTTTTACAAAGATGGGAAGTTCAAAATGTGGAGATACTGAGTTGATTGTCTGTGGCAAGGCCAAATAGTATTTCTTTAGATCTTTTCTTTTGTTAATGCTTTCTTAACAAGAACTCAGAGGAAAGCCATAATAAATGTTAAAACTGCACACTCATGGTGATCATTAAATGCATGTCTCCAGATGAAAGATCATGGTCATGTGTGAATGTGATTTCAAAGACATAAAATGTACAGATTTTGTCCAGCTTTTGTTACTAGTACTTGGCTCAAGAGCTTACCCTACTTATGCTTGCTGGACACTTGCCATAAATATTAGGAATCAGGGAGTCTGAAGTTTGAATAGTCTGAATTGATGGTAATAATTAGTAGGTGAATGCTTTGCTTTTCTGGATTTTGTATCACATATCAGATCATTATTCAAGTAATGTATAAGTATTTAGACTTTGTAAATATTATCCTCCTCATCTGATGAGACCATTTTTTCTCATATACATTATTTTTAATTTTGTTATCACTCCTATACCACAAAAGTGTTTTGCTGTTCAACAGAGGCCTTTGAATCAACTGTTAAGTTAAAATTGTCATAACCAGAGACAACATCTTGTCAAGAATGGCACCTTGAGTCAGTGAAAAATAAAGTTCATGCTACTTTTGGCTACATTTTGAGACACAACCCCAAGAGTGTGAACAGAAGACACAAGTAAAGCAGCAAAGCCAGAATTTTACACAATGAAATCAGACAGAGCTGCATTCACTATTTTGCCTTCTTTACAAACCCTACCCCTACTGCCTCTTTATCATGCTGGTAGGACAGAACTGGTCACTTGGAAGCAAGAGAAGGAATTTAATTTTCATTGGAATCAAAATACTTCATGCAAGTCCTGATGTTATAGTAAATCAAGAGCTTCAGGATTTGGCTGTTGTAGTGTTGTGGGGCCCGGGAGGGTGGTGGTAGGGTTGTGGTTTTTGACTTTGACTTTTAAATCCCACATTGGAACAATTCCCAGGAGTTTTGACAGGAGAAAAAAACCCAAACAAAACAAAACAAACAAACAAACAAAACAAAACAATAACAACAAAAATCCAAACAAAAAACCCCAAACCAAACCAAACCAAAAACCCAAAACCACCATCAAACCAACAATGGTGAACACACACTTATTTTTAAATTATTGTTTTAAAGTGCATTCTTAAATTAAAATGCATCCTAACAAGGCAATTAAAAATATCAAACCACTTTAACTCATTTGTATGAAACTTCAAATCAGCAGATAGACAAACCCAGCTCGTTTTTCCCTGGGAAAGGCCACTGAACTACAAGGACAGGGCAGACTAGTTTCCTTAGCCAGAGCAGACTAGCTTCAAGGGCTGTGCTCAAGGAGGACAGCTCAGCGTAATCCACAAACCCTGATGCCTGACGGTGAAGGAGTAGGCACAGTGTCACTGCACAAACCCTTTAGACACTAATTACCAAAAAGATATGGTGTAAGGCCCCTGCAGGTGTGCTGCATCAGCACCGACAGCCTGCTCTGCTTTGCAACCTGCCTCTGCCCTCATCAGCGCTGTCAGAATCTGAGTACCTCATTAACATCTGTGAATTAATTTAATCTCTGAGCTAAAAAAAAAAATCTTCCCTACTGTGCAGACAAGACTGCTGCTACTCAGGGCATAAGCAAGGATCAATTTCATACACACAACCAGTGTTTTAGTTAAGGCAGACTCTAAAAGTCAGAAGAAAACTATGTCTATTAAACAAGCTGAGTACTTGAGTGGAACCTGTGTCCTTACTGACTTCCCCTGGGGGACACCTCTTTGTGTGCTTGTAAGGATAGGACCAGCCTCAGGAATTGTCTCTGTCTCTCTGTCTCACAGAGAGACTGTACACTTTGGTCCTGTCCTGACTTAAATTTTAATTACTTCTTAGAGAGCATATAAATTGATCATTTAACGTCCATAAAGCATGTCAGATCCTCAGAAGGATGTAGGAAATAGTATCCTGACTGTAGACCAAAGTTTGCAGCTTTCTCCTTCTGAGGGTCCATCATTAGATAAACACATGCATATAGTTGTTTAGCAAGTAGCTGGACAAGTACTGATGATTCGATGCTTCCACTAGGCAAGTTTCTTGTGTACGGATAGAGGACTGATTAATTCCTTTATGACCTGAGCCACTAGTATTTTATCTGATGAATCCTGTGGCAGTTAAAATGTGAATCAAGGTTAGAAAAATGGATTAAAGGATAGAAGTTTATTACAGAAGAAATATTTACAAATTGCATTTTTATTGCTATTTGCAAATATGTGATACTTATTTGCAGTTTTCTTTTACAACAAGAAAGGCTTATTTCATCTGTCTGAGACACCTACCAGCCCATTTAATGTACTTTTAATTACTTCATGCTTCATCCTCACAGCTCCACATTTTCCCTGTATGTATCACGTGGTCCTTTATTGCCACATCTGAAATATAGATGGAAAGTGAAATTTCCAAGAACCTAAATGACCTAAGTCAAACAAAAACCCTAGAAACTTTTAGCTTGTAAGTCCTTCTGAAAATTGTATTGAAGATCTGTGACACAAATATAAATCTTACTACATCTTATATATTTTTGATGTTGTAATTGCAAATTGTAACCATGTTTTTAAATGTAGTTATTGCAGACATATCCAAAATACTATCTCCCTAGCAACCCACAGCTGTTCAGTACCAACCAAGATCTTTTCTATTGAGAAAAAATCTTTTATCATATTATCATTTTACTGTGATGAATAGTAGACAAGAATTTCCTCACTGATCATGAGCCTCAGCTTTCAAAGCTGACCTTTAATTTATTGAGAAGAAAGAAGAAAAAAGTTTGCTACTGCCCAATTATTTCTATTATGCAGTTGTTTCAGTCAACCAAATACCAACTATCACCTAGGAGTGTTATTTCCAGTGGTAAATTCAGGGGCTTTTGACAGGCAGAAATTGACAAAAGCAGTTGCAGAAGATGTGGACAAATTATGGAGACGATGCTGATCAGTTTCTTTAAAATTTTGGGTAAGGTACATCTTGTTCCAGACTATGTATGGGGCTGGACCATAGGATAGAAAACTGCAAAGAGGCTGCAAGTGTACAAAATGAGCCTAGAGGTGGTTAAAAATGAAAATATTTACTATTCTTTAAAGGTGTGCACCATATTAGATTAGAGGGATGGAACACCCATTGCATGAGGAAAAGCATTGGTATGGCTCAGCCTGAGCAGAAGTCTCTGGGAAGAGCTTTCTGAGCCTTTCCAGTACAGAATTAGAGCCTATAAACATTTTAGTATGGCCTGTTGCAACAGGATAAGGGTGACGACTTTAACTGAAAGACGGTATAAGGAAGAATATATATTCAGGTATAAGGAAGAAACTTTTTATTAAGAGGGTGGTGAAAACCTGGCAAAGTTTGTCCAGAGAGATAGTAGATATCGCATCACTGGGAATATTCAGAGCTCTGAGCAAACCCTTCTGGTTGAAGGAGACTCTTTCCATGTCAAAGGGATCACACTAGATGACCTGAAAAAGGTTGCTTCCAACCCAAACTATTTTATAAATCTAGGAAACTTTTCCCTGGATAACACTGGAAGTGACCCTTCCTCTCTAATTTCTTGTCTCTGCGGAGAGATTCCTGGACTTTGCTTTACTACTTAATTACAGTTCAATTTGTTCTTGATGGTCAGACAAAAGGAGGAAGCTTTTGATGCCTTTTCCAAAATATGCAAAAAAGCTGGAGAAAATGCAGTTTTCAGACTGTCAAACCTGAAAAATTTGCTGCTCGTTTTGAAACCATTACCAAGAATGCATTTCACAAGCACAAGATCATTTTCATACAGAGTGCTAGAGTATTAAGGGTGCTGTTGGTGGGGTACAGTTTGTAGTAGGAAATTCATAAGAAAAGTCAAGAAAAAATGAGCCACAGAAATAATGTGGCAGATTGAATGACTGTTCTCTGCCAGTAGAGAGGACTACAAAATATGAAACGTGCTGGCCAGTTAAATTCTTTCCTCTTAAATCACATTTTTCTCAGACATAAACAGTTCAGCTTCAGTCTAAAGTTTACAATTTCTAGAAAGGCAAAACCACAGACCTCTACAGAACCAGAAAAAGGGATGTGGTCCGTATACTGCTACCAGTAATCTACGCCTTATGGGAAACTGCATCTTTCCAGTGTACTGTCCACTTCTGCAAAACACTTGTGCCAGCCTTTAGAGGTTATTATACATCAATTTACTTAGATCAATGGCCTCAGCAAGAGTCAATATGAATAATGGTAATAATTTACATCAATGTAAATGTACACTGATTTACTCAAGCTGAGAATACAGCATGCAAAAAATAATCAGCATCATATAGGGTCAGGTGTAAGTCAGGTTAATACTTGATTTCAAAACAGGAAAAAATCAGTTCCATAAAGTAGCAGAAAAATTGGAAAAAGTGGAATGCAGTAAATGTCTATAGTTTTCTACCAGGAAAATTCTTATATTAATATTACAGCCATTTCTGATCAAATAATTTCAGACAAGAAAGACAAAATTTTTCAAAGTCTTATTGAAGTTGTGTGTGAAGAACCCTCTTGATTACAAAGGTTTTCTTCTATGACTAGCCCTGAGACTATTCTTGAGAGTCATCCCTTTGTGACACAGCTGTCTCTTTCTGTAACACAGTTCTTACACAGTAGAAAAATATGTTTTCATTTTCTTCTAGCTATACTTTCAGGACTTACAGTTCTATTTATATATTCAAATTGTATATATTTACATTTGATATTTTACGTGTATTTAAATATGCATATCTCTGTTTATCTCTACCTTCTACTTAATAAAAATACTTCTTATATTTATTCTGTACTCTGAAGGTTGAAACAACATACTGCCTGGAAACTGTCAAGTTGACTTTATTTGACTAAAAAGTCACTAAAGACCTCATATTTTATTCTTGATTAATTTCCAAATTATCTTGTGCCTGTAGTAAGAAACTACACAGACTAGCCATCTAGTACAAAAGGTAGTGTGCTTTCACAAAAGTGAAGTTTTGTGCTTAAAAATAATCAAGCATACTAATAAAATCTTTCTTGTAAGCAAGATAATAACAACTATACCACAGCCCCCTGTGAAATTATGTATATAAAATAACTTTATGATAGGCAAAAAAATATTCAGATGAACATTATTTTTTCTATAATACAGCTTCTTGTTGTGTTCTTAAGAAATTGAGATTATGAACAGGCCTTCAGCAGGGGCTTGAGGTTGACCTTTGTAGGTCCAAGTCCTTAAATGCAAGGTCACTTTCTCAACAATTCTCCCTCCTTTTCCTAGAATTACGTGACATTTTATTTGTAGACTGAACCCACATCCCCACTCTCTGCTATTGTATAGGAAATACCTAACATGACACAACATTTTCACATGCTGCTGCTTCTTCTGGTTTATGAACAAATTAGAACATCTAGAATCCATAATAAAACTATATTCACGTGTCCCATAACAGAATCATTGCAGATTAAAACTGTACAGATAATTAACAAATTTTCTGCAAAGCCTAAATATAAACACAGGTTTACATTTAAACAAAAAATATTGTATTCTCTTATCAATTTCCATATTGTTTGCATCAAATAAGATTTGAAATTCTAGTTCCACACTGCACAGAAACTACATAGTTTAAATCACCACAAGTATGCCTAACATGAATTCAAGTGTTATGATGTGTTTGGTAATAATGCAAAGAACAAGAACATCACATTGTTTGAGAAAGGCCTGGCAAGAAGATTTCTGAAGCATGATAGGATAAAATTAAAGATGTTAAGAATCAATAAGGAGGCCATTTCAGGTTTTCTGCTCTGAAGCAGCCTTCTGACTTGATGCAGAAAGGCTGTTTCGACTTGTTTTGAGCACCTGTACAATGATAAAAGTTATAAATATATTTACAGCTACAGATTATAGAAAAAAATAGATTCTATTCTCATGGGATCCAGAGATCTTTGGTACTACTTATGGACCACTAATATGTATCTCAGTCTTGAAGAAGGAGGGAATAATATGCTGCTTTTGCACCATAATCCTTGATAAGAATCTCATGGTGCTTTACAAATTTTAAATAATTTATCTTCCTCATTTTCAGAAAGCAGTTAGTTTCAATGTATTCATAAGCAAACTGAGAGCAAACAGCTAGATGAAGGCCAACATTTTACAATGGGCTAGGAGAAATTAGGGAAATTTCCATTGGTCTTTTTAAAATATGTGCCAAAGATCTTGCAGGGACTCTTCTAACCAAGCGATACTGAACATTCTCCTCTTACAAGAGGTAATGTTATACAACACATGATCCATGAACCTAGTGTCCCCTGATGGCAGAAGAAATCTAAAAATTGAAACAGATTATTTACTACCCTCACAATTTCACATAATTTCGTGAGCATTTTTAAAGACTTTCCCAAATGTAGTTTTCTCTTGGCTGCATAATAATGTACAGAACAGAATTGTCTTACTTCTTCAGCTAAAAGGTACATGTTTCCTTGTGGTTTATTTAAACTTAATATATTCCCCCACAACATAATAAGTAATTTTTATTAAGCAAAAAAAGTATATTTTTTTATTGCAATAAGAAACAGTAGTGTAGAATTGAGCCATGAAAATGAAAGGATTTAAACACTTTTTTCTGTAGTAAGTGGTTTATTAGCACATTTTTCAGAAGTTTAGTCAATTAATGCCTCTATTCTGGCAATTTTCTCTATAAAAACTCGTACAGATCATGTACAGAAAGCTTGGAAAATTCACTGCCATTCCTCTGCTGTTCTCCAGAGGAAAATCAAGATGTCATGGTGTTTTGAAATGTACCAACCTCTGCAGGTCCATCTATCAGGGGCATAGAAACTACCATACTAAATATCTTCATCATCGAAATGAGGTAACACAGCATTTGAATCTAGATCGCTGTGTCAAGATTTCACTCTACACATGATTTCCTTGGTGTGTTCATGTGGGACCAGAATGCAGCTACAACAACTGTTCTAATTCAAACTGCTTTCCTATTATTAAAACATTAAAATGTATTATATTGTTTCTTTTAGCTTTTTACTATATGGGGAAAAAATAAAAATAATCTTAAAGTCCAGAATTAAGATGCAAATAACAAAATAGCAAAAGAAAAGTATATTAGCATTGTATTCCATCTCACTCTCTGATTACCAAAATTTAACAACAGAAATATAGTAATGGAATTGCAGGGGGAAGGTGGATTTAAGAGTTGGATAAGGAAGAAACAGTCGAGCATAGACCTTTTGATTTTAAATCAAACTATTTAGAAAAAAGGAAAGTGTCAGTTTTTATCTTAGTACAGATCAATCAGCTTAAAGGAGCAGCTCTGTGATCTTACATGAAAAACAAATCAACGTGTTTAAGCACCGAATATTTTCCTGAATCAGAACTATTTTCTCTCACATCCCAGTAGTTATGTCTCTCTCAGCATATGACTGTTTTTTCTCTCTCTGGAGCATTGTCAGAATTCATCCTTGCTTTGATCCTGCCTCAGCTGACACTGTATTAATTCTGTAATTATTTTAACTATTTATTTCCTCCTACCGGACCTATAGTCTCTGAAATTAACCATGAGTAAAAAATTCTTTTTTTTTTTTCTTTTGGAAAGAGAAAGAAAGACGCAAAAAGCCAAATACATAAGGAGAGTGGGAAAGTGAGGGTTGTGTGTTTGCTCAACCACCCCTGAAGAGAGCTGTGGAGTATCTGCGTAAGTAACAGAGGTACCCACAGCTTCCTCTTAATTTGTTCCTCTTTTCTTGTCTGTTCAACTATCCAACCTAGTCTGCTGCAGAATTACCAACTTCCCCATTCCATTTTTCTACATGAAAATGAAAAATTTGAAGGGTCTTTTTCATTTCAGGTTAAGTGCAAACACCTACATTGTTCTGCTTTTAATGGCTTGCACGACTGATGATGAACAGATGGCAAGATTTGGTTACTTCTTAGAGAACCAGAATGTTGATTAATAATAGAACAAATCTGGCACAGACCTAACATCCAATTTCTCTCTGCTTTTTTTTCTCCACTGGTTTATCTTATTTTAAATCTACCTTCTGAATCTCTTTTTAGCTTGTCCCTTTCTGCTTCTGAGCAATCAATTTTGTTCTGAACATTTCCTTGTCTTGAATTTTTTTTGCCATAATGTGCTACAATGTCAGGGAGCAGAAGTTGGACTCGACGATCCTGATGGGTTTCTTCCAAATCAGTATATTCTATGATTCTACGGTCAGTGGGAGGTAAAAAACAGAATAGAAGACAAAACCACAAAAAGCTATAAAAAACCAACCAAATAAAACCCCACTAAAAATCCTTCTCAATTGATGTCTTTCAAAACAACATGGACATGAACAGCTACACACTCTTGCAAACACCTTGGAAGATGGGACTGTGCTGATCTTCCTGTATCATGAAATTCTCTCATCATTGACCTTAACCAACAGATACCCAAAATAACCCTGGTCCCATATGTGATCCTTTGACCTGCTGGATATTCACATTTATTTCCCTATTCATCTCATGATATCCCCCTCCTATTTCATCTTCCTTTTATGTTGATATTTTGCCTGAGACTGAGCCTAAAAATATTTTTTCTCCAAAAATTAGTTTTGAAATGCTAATATTAAAGGGCAACAAATAGGAACACATTTCAATACTTTGGTTCCTTGTATACCACACATATTTCTTTCAAAGTCACAGTGTATTAATTGTAATTGCCAATTGTCACTGCTTGTGTTCTTTCTGGAAGCAGAGCAAAGGTGGGGGGAGTAAGAGGGAAGATTGGAGATGTGCCAATCTTCTTTGAAAACTGTGCTGTAAACCAAACACTCAAGAGAATGGCACCCATTTAAATTATCTCTCAGATTTCAGGAGATCCTGTCCTCCTTTCCTCACATGCAAAGAATTCCCTTAGCTGTATAACAGGAAGCATAAAGTGAATTTATAGATGAATAAATGGTAAAATGGCAAATACTTGAGGGGTTTTTTTCCTCATAGATATTATTAAAATAGAAATATGCATTAATTGCAAAAACATTTTAATATTGAATATATATGGCCAAATATGGCTATAAATCTGAGATCAAATCTGAAATGTATGCTTCCAGCTGTTTCCCAGAAGTAGTGATAGGTTGGTTACTCAACCCTGCAATTAAATGTACCAATCCACATCGAAATGTTTGGAGCCTGAAATAATTACCTCAACATGACTCACAGAAATTAGAACAAGCATTGTCTCTCTAAAATTTAGTAGACCTGCCAGAAAATAGGGGAGTAAATTAAGAAAACATTGGAACAAAAGGAATAAAATGAAAGTTTTTGAAAGAATGAAATAGTATTTAATGTTATTACTTTTTTTCTTTGTCACTTTTTTCTTTTTCTCCTTCTTTCCTATTCTGAGTAATCTCCAAAATACAGGTCCAAAAATACAGATTTTGCAATATATCAACTATTCAAGAAGGTGCATTGTTCTTTCAATTTTCTAGGTCTTTGGGAAAAAGCATGTTTTCAGGAGAGATTATATTTTAAAAAAAAAAATTAAAAAACAAACCCCAAACCAAATCAAACCAACAAAAAAACCCACCCCAAAACAAAACAAAAAACCCCCACTCATGGTCTCATAATCTCTATTTCCTCTTTATTCAGACTTCACCACTCTCTTGGATATAAATTACAGAACCAAGCCCATATTGAATGTACTACACATGTTCCAATCTTTCTAGATTTACATGTAAAAAGGTGGGTACCAAGACATTAAAATCAGAACTATATCAACAACTGAAGTTGGTTTTATTACTGAATTTGATCCAGATTATGATGCAAACATGAAAATCTGACTGGTGTGGAATGAAACTTTGTTTCAGCTGGAATATTTCCAACTTGTATACAGGTTGTATCCTAACTTGTATTCATATCTAATTCATAATATACACTGAATGCAAACACATTTTGTTTTAGGATTGTACACAATTCTAGGAACCCCCCCAACTTGGCTTCCTTCTTCCCTTTTTCCTAACTTTTGTCTGAGAAAGATGAAAAGCAGTGAAAATTCAACCTGAAAGCATTGGTGACATGAAGACATTTTGAAAACTTTTAATATGCTGCATCAGATTACTGGAAAAGTGCCTTTGAAAAGGTCTGGATAAATTTGATAAATTTTACTGACATTTCAACTTATATTAAAGTAACATCAGGGTCAATAATCAAGATATTTCTACCAGAGCATGTGAAGAGAGCCATAAGATGTCTGAGCATAGGTGTACTCCTCACCATCTGACCAGGAACTTCACAGATTAACTTGGGCAGATTTCCCAGATATGTTTATGTTCATCTCCATAGTCGCAATCTGAGATTTTCAGTTCTATTTGCCAAACTGAACTTCTAAAATACTATAAAGAACCCTGTGCATGTATCCTCTTCTCTTTGATGCTGCTTGTACTATCACATTTTTTTTTCTTCCCTTATAATGTAATTATTATCATCATATAAAAAACATATCTATTGCAGACACTGCTTTTATTATATGCAAAAGTAGCTGTATGTCAAGAAATATTTTATATATCAGGATTATATCATGTTTGGGTTTCAGTAAGGGGCTCCAAAGATAAAAAAGTCAGTAAGAGCAATATGTATTCATTAGTGTGAATTTATCTACAGAGTCATGATCAAATCCTCACTCCATATTTTTATTTTCTTGCATTCTCTATTTTCTTATACATACAAACACAATTGATTTTCCCCTATTTTCCTTTTACTTATCAGGTTCTTGTCCTCTGTATTTGTACAGAGGGACTGGAACACGGCTACTCACATGTCCATGACTTAGTCAAATATTCCTTTTCTTTCATCACATCAAAATTGACTGGAAAACATGGTGGGGCCAATAGTAAGAATTAATGACCTGGCAGTCATTTTTCTTTCCTTTGATTTGGGCTCTAAGCCACAATTTGGTAGTTCTGTAATCAGCTTGCACCAGTGGAGGTGTCAGACAGAGACACATTAAAAAAATCTTGAGGGTGACTGGAAAACCTAGTGGAGCCCCTGGTATTTACTGTGCAACAGTGTTCTTAAAGAGCATTAATAGGGAGATCTCAGGGTAGCTATTTAAGAAAAGAGCTATTGAAATGTTAAGTACCATGATGATCCACCAGTCAGTAAAACATGTCAAATATTAAACAGAATTACTGGGAGAAAGGCAGCTGTTTATTTGGAAGAGTTGTTTGCTTGTTTCTTCTTAATGAGGAAACCATTTCATAAGGAGTAACAGAAACAATGGGCTCATTTTAAAAAATGAAAGTGTGACCATCTGGCTCTGTCACTGCTTGATAAAGATACAGTGTGAGAATTTGTGTTGCAGAGAACAACCCATACAATAATCCAAACCATCATTATTAATTAAGCCCCAAAAAACCAATTTTAGGAAAACAGCTTTATCAAACCCAGACTTATTGCTTTTCCATTTTATCCTTGCAATAATTTCCTTTTTTTTCCTTTTTGTCTCTTTAGATGATAACTTTGTCTGCAGCACAGAATATCATAAATTGTTTCAGATGATTTCAATATACACCTAGGATGAATGACATTTTTTTCTGCTGTGGAAGGCCTTTCACTTCTAGTCAAGCTCCATTTCCTATTCTTACAGACTATACCATTATCCATCCTTCCATACACAAATGTCTCACAGGCATCCCACAAACAAAACTATGCAACTGGATCCATTCCAAATTGTGTCCCATAAGGTGAAGATTTCACACATCAAGATGAGACATTGTCCCCATATCTACCCCTGAGACATCCTGGAACACAAGCAGTTAAATAAAATGTAAAGTATGCAAAATGGCTATGGAGTGATTTTCTGATTTTTTTTTAATAATTATTGGCCTGTATTTGAATTAAAGGTACAATTATAGGTGATTATATTATATATGTGCAAAAAAGACTTCTCCCAGCAGTAAGCAATTATTCTCTCCCCTGAAATACACCTGGCTAATAAGATAAAATTTATTAACATGGAAAGTACAGCCAGTTCCCTTTCTTCTCTTTCCCAGAAGCAGTTGTTCACTAGAATTTTGTCCAAAACATTTGTCTGACTTGAGGTTCCACCCCTCAACACTATTTCTTAACATGTAGTCTTAAAAAAAAAGCTGTGAGGAGTTTATTTGCCCTAGGCATTCTTCTCTTGTCAGGCCAAATTCAGCTCCATCTTTCTAATCTGATAGTTATGCAAAGACATAGGTTGCTGAAAAGATCAGCTTTGGCATGAGAGATTTACCACATTTCTAAGGTTTTCTCAGAACAACTGGGTGCATAAACCTATTATGCAATGCTTCTTGGAAAATGTAAAGATGTTTTCACTCCTCTTCAAATTGTGATCTTCAGAAGATCACATATAATTCTAACAGTGCATTTTTTATAGTGTATGAACCACAGAAAAATAATATATAATTATTAATTAATGCATAATTATACAACTCTTTATAATGGAAAAAAACTCTCTTCCAAATTTTAGCCGTGCTCTATGTTATAAACACCAGGCCATGCTGTTAGCAGAAACTCTAGAAGGGGTTCCATCGCACTTTCCCAAAAATGTTTCTGCCAGTCTGATTACCAACCTCGTCACTCTTTGTCATGGCAGAAATATACTTTTCTAAGAAGACAAATATTTCGGCAAATAAAGAGCTATGAATTGAATGCCTGGGTTTTTATTTCATCAGTCCCTCTGCAGAAGCTTTTCACAGCCTGATACTGTCAGCTGTGCTAGCCAAGAGGGCTCTCCACACACTCAGATGGAATGCTGCCAGATGCCCAAATAGGAAAAAAAGGTAGGATTTCTCTTCTCTTTTCATGTAGCTTCATGAAATTAGAAATTTTGATCTCAGTTGTCAGGCTTGATACAAATCCAACTGGAGTTATGAAAATGATTGTGTTTTAGCTGAACTGTCCATCCAGCTTTAACAAAGTATTTTAAATGATCATTTCTGCAGTTAAAAATCAATATTTAACTTGAAATAAATTCAAAACAAAAGTAAAAGAACAATTCAAAATAACAACATTCTTTTCTGTAGGCATTGGCTGTGACAGAGCACTTTTGAGGTTCCTCATGCCTGCAAGAACTGCCTATATGGAATTGTCCTCTATGTGCCTTCCAGGATTAAACTCTGGAAATATTTCCATTTTGAATAAAACAGTGTTTATGAGAATCCTTGTGTGATTCTGCTATTCCTCAAGCTCCAATTCTGCAACAGAACTTTGACATTGCAACAGTGAACATTGCCACCCTGAAGCCTTTCCTGTCATCTAACAGAATTCTGAATTGGATTTTCAGGCTCCTTCTGAAGGACGCAGCAATTTCCTCATACCTACCAACAACCCTCACAACAGCCACTAATCTGGCATGGAGCCACCTAATGTAACCAGCTCTGTTCCTGTGTCACAGTCTTCGATTTTTACAGCAGCACTGGATATCAACTCTATCAGCTCTTAGCTGTAGGGAAGTAGATGTCTTCCTTGCCACCCACAGGTGGTGAATTCACTCTGTAATTCCCAACTCTAGGAAAAAATAAGGTGGAAATAGTAGCAATGACTCTATGTCCACTAAAGCACTTTACTGAATAATTAAAAAATAAAAACCACCTTCAAATACCTCACTTGCTGGTTTCAGGATATGAAAAAGTGAAAGCATTCCAGATAATATTTTGTATCTTTTGTATCTTTTGCACAGTAGGACATGATCTGCAATAACCTCTCAAATCAGACCACCAATCTGTACCCAAGAATCCCCTTGAAATTCTGACAAGCACAAAGATCATTAGAAATTAAACTGAATAGGTCTTGGATTGCTTTGACAGTTTTCAGGTCCTTCAGTAGTCAAATATCTGAAGACAAAACAGCTGAGTATCTCTGTCCCTCCTCAGTGGTGGACTCAATGCTCAGGCCACCCTCCTTCAGTTAAGAGGTGAATTTTACCCTGTACTAAACTGTAAAAAGTTGGGTAGACAGCAGTTTTTAAAACTATTACATGAAGTTAAACTAATATTTTAATAAGTTTGATGCAATTTTTTTGTAGTCACATAAATTTACTTCAACCAGATTCCTGCTGAGACAAATTTACACTGGTGGTTTGCATTTCTCTGTCACACCCTTCAGACTTATTTTAGATGTATAAATACATGTATAGAAGCAATATTTTGACAGAGTTGACACAGATGTTTTCCAATATTGCAATCTTCCAAGTCATTGGTTATGATATGCATATTTAGAGAAGAGAAAACTCCTGTGAAATGTTTCAGAAAACAGCCTTGGCTCCTTTATATATGCTTTTTCATCCAGTCATATGATTTCTATTTGAAATATTGCTGTTCATTCTCAATTTATTTTAAAAAATTTAATCTGACATTTCATTGCAGCAGTAAGTCCAGTCTGAAATTAAACAGGGAAACTAGATGAGCTCTGATAAAAATAAGATTGAAAACCACTCTGCCAAAAAAAGGAGAATATTCTAGCTTCTTGCACTTTATGAACTTCGTCTCACAGAGCTACTCTAGGAGAATGCCATCCACTTCTAAAAGAACTCTTATTCAGATAGCTTTATCCAGTTAGATATTGGATGTGCCTTATTTTATTTGCTCAGCTCCAGATATTGAGCAAATTAGGTTAATATAGCTTTTCTTCTAAGTCTACTAACTTACAAAAAATGGATAGCAACGACACTTCTTGGCCACTTTNNNCAACGACACTTCTTGGCCACTTTTGCCCTATCAGCTGTGGAGTGTACAATGAGCAGTTGCTGAACAGTATTATTTTCTACCCATCACAGTGCAAAAAGCTCTGATAAATTACAACAATAAAGGCTTCAAGCATTACAATCAATACTTAATGGAATAATGTAAATCCAGCTTGTGTATGACTTGGGGATTGTGTTCTTTCGCAAAGAGCAAAAGATTAATGCACAGCAGGAGAAGTGCATCTTTTTTTCCCTGCAGTCTGAGCTATGAGAGACAAAATAATATGCTGAAGTTGCTTTGCTTGTATTGCAGTTATTACTTTTTTTTTTTTTTTTTTTTTTTTTTGCTTTTTTTAAAAGGGGGGAGAAAGNTTTTTAGCCTAGTTTAAAAGGGAGGAGAAAGACACTGTTTCTGCCAGAGCTCTGTAAAAACCAAGTTAATGGTATTCGACTCTTTAGACACATTTACACATCCTCCATCTGGCTGGGAAGAAAAAAACCCTAGATTTCAGTAACAAAAATTGTACAGATCTGCCTTCAGGCAACAGAAAATGCATGTGATAAGGGAATAGCCATGAAGTGTAAAGGAGTATTTAGGTCTTAACGCTTATTGACTGGAGACTGTAAAGGAGATGTGAAGGATGTGTGAAAAATCCTAAATAAAAGAGCTGGCATAACATATAATGTGGGTAAGAAAATGTGCTTGGAAGGAATGCAAGAGTCTCTAAAGAACTTGGTAGAAGGAGAAGGTGGGATGGAAGAACTGAATGACAAGAGTGAAGATAAGCAGCATTCTGCTTTCAGGGCTTGTTTCAGGAAACATACCACATTCTGCAGTTCAGTCACCTGGTTACATTACTATCAATAATAACAACACAGAATGCACAAATTCGGTTCTTCTCTTTCCTTCTGTCTCTATCAAGTTGTATTTTTACTTCAGGTAGGGAGTGTTCAAACTCAAGAAGCAGGCAAGATGTCAGAAATAGCAAACAGAAATCATATTTTAGTAACCATTCCATGCATCCAAGGGACATTGGAAAAGCCGTTTGACAAATTTGGAATTAGTAAAGTGTACAGTGGTTGTTTTCTAAGATAAAAAATGGAGCAGGAAGAATGAACAAAGATTTAGTTATAACTTGTATTTTTTTTTTTTTTATGCATATAGGATCACCGAAAATGTTGTGTTTGGTCAGGTATATTCCTATACCAGGCCCAGGTATATATTCCTTTACCAGCCTCTTGAAATGTCTGAGCAAAGTTGCAGGGTTTTGGGGTTCTTTTCTTCTCCTTTTGCTGTTGAAATGATGGCAAATGTCATCTTTCCTCTTATGTGAGTAGAAAGCAAGGCTGGAGATAGCTATGTAAGGCCTGCTTTCCTGCTTCTTCAAGAAGCATATCAGAGTAACACTTTTCTTCCACTTCTAAAGCACATAATAAAACCAGGATTTTTCCTTTTCTTCTCATTATTACCACTGGTAAATGAGCAGCAATAAAGTTAGTGGTCACCTAAATCCTAGCCCAAAATCTATTCATAGACTGCTGACACAGATTTAGGTTTATGCTAATGTTGACTGTTATCTGACCTTTAGCTAAGCAGGAGTTCCCTCCTAGGTGTTTGACCTCAAAATGTTCTTGTGGAGAGCAAGCATGCCTCTTTTAGGCTAAATAAGCCAGAGTGTCTGTTCTAAGAGGTTCCATCTTTATTTCAGAAGCCTTTCTACACACTCATTTCTGATTTCTGTACGAGTCATCTTTCTGGAGAAGCAGCGAAAACTGTCACTTCTGTATTTCAGACAATAAGATCAGAAAATCCACACTGAGATATTAAAGAATGAAAAAAAAAAAAAAGGTCAGACTAGTATGGAAACTTCTATTCATTGCTGACTCATAGATTCAAGTCTTAACTGTGCATCAAAGAATAAATTAAATTTCATAACTTAAACCTGACAAGCCCTAAAGACTGATTTGTGCTGACTACTACTACTCAGAAATGAGATCTATGAGAAAAATCAACACTTCCATGAAAATTTTAGTTGAGTCCTTGGTAGCACACCAAAAAAAAAAAAAATAAATACAATGTTAGAAATTATAAAAAAAACTGGAAAAGAAATAATGAAAGGCAACAAAAACCAGAGAAAATAAGCCACTTTATCAATCTATGGCATGTCTGCCTCTTGCACAGCATGGGGTATGAAACTTTCCATCTCCAAAAGTGAATCAAATACCTGGAAAACATTCAAAGGCAGCAAGAAAGCTAATCAAAGCCTGCAGCATGGAAGAACAATTAAATAGGCTTATACTCATCAGCCTGAAAAGAATGCAAAAGAAAGTGGCTGCGGTAAGGTTTTATAAAACCATGGGTGTCGGAAAGGCAGTGGAAATGGAACTGCTGGTAAAGAAACAGGAGTAAAATTTCAGATATGCAGGTGTTATGAATGAATAT
>VWYP01034042.1:197017-218604 GCA_013400435.1 Pycnonotus jocosus | reverse complement strand
AATTTAAAACCATAACACATGGACAGAATCAAGATTACCAATCTAACTGTACTGTGTTAATCTCATTCACATGAAGGGCAAAAAATCCTATAATCTAACTTTTTTTCACATGATTCAGGGAGTTGCACTGACAGGCATTTTACTTGCCGTAATTGCACTGGCTCCTTTGCATCTATTCTTCCAGGATTAAGGGACTGATGAAATTTTTTCCTGTCTGTGTTTGGAAACATTACTTTTAATTTTAAAACAGTGCTCCTGCTTTCCCCTTCCTTCCCTGTGAGCCCTCAAAACAGAGCTACACGTGAAAACACGGAGCTTAAAAAAAGGGCTGTTATTGAAGAGCCTTATCACCGACATTTGAGGAACAAAAAATGATAACACATGTTTGCTGTCCCCAGATCCCCAGGCTCCAGCAAGTTCGTTTAGTGTGCGCTGCTCTTCGGGGAGCCATTTTTCAGTGTTAATCACAGTTTGTACACAGAAGATGCAATCTGGGAGAGGGGAGTGGTGGCTCCTGGGGTGTGCTGGGGTTCAAAGCCTCGCTTCCCGTTTGGCAGCAGCCTGCGGATGGTGACACGGTTCAGGTGCCACCCCGAGTTCAGCCCTCCACCCTTGTGTCCTATGCGGATCTTCTCGATGATGTCACCGACGTCCTCCAGCTACACAAACAAACAGACAGACAAACAAACAAAAAAACCCCACCAAACAACAACAAAACCAAACAATAGAAAATGTGAAACAAAGAAATGAACACCACCAAATTACACCAATACCAAACGAACAGAAAACCAAAAAAATTTTAGAAAGTGAGATATTATAGCATGAGCAACTGGTGACTTTGGAGACACCACTTCTTTACCTTGTTTCAGATTTTTCCAGGCTGTTTGAAGTCCCAGGGGAGAAAATATTAGTGCTGATATGAATTGTAGAATCATAAAATAAAATCCTAGAAGGGTTTTGGTTCAAAAGGCCATAAAGATCATCCAGTTTCAGCCCCCTGCCATGGGCAGGGACACCTTCCATCAGACCAGGGTGCTACAAGCCCTGTCCTTGAACAGTTCCAGAGATGGAGCAACCACAGCTTCTTGGGGTAGCCTGAGCCAGGCTCATCACCCTCACAGGGAAAAATTCCTTCCCAATATCCCATCTAACCCTGGCCTTGGGCCTCTGGCAGTTTAATAACATTGCCCCTTGTTCTGTCACTGTCTGCCTATATAAAAGATCCCTCATCCTCTTTTTTAATAAGCCCACTTTAGGCCTGGCAGGATCTCTGAGCTCTCCCTGGAGCCTTGTCTTGTGCAGGTGAAGAGCCCCAGGTGTCCCAGGCTGGCTCCAGAGCAGAGGGGCTCCAGCCCTGGCAGCATCTGCGTGGCCTCTTTTGGAGTTATGTCCTAATTTGCATTTTTGCTAAAAGTTTTCCCTAGACTTCTGCTCCAAAAT
Organism: Pycnonotus jocosus; assembly: GCA_013400435.1. Classification (NCBI taxonomy): domain Eukaryota; kingdom Metazoa; phylum Chordata; class Aves; order Passeriformes; family Pycnonotidae; genus Pycnonotus; species Pycnonotus jocosus. Next base: position 217,164 of record VWYP01034042.1, on the reverse strand, counting down.
GGAGAGAACCTTGCTCTGCACCAGTTACCCAACCTATGAGACAGGTCTGGTTGCACAGCAGCAATCCTGCATCTCATGCTTCTCTGCATGAGTGGGAATTAAGGCAATTATTTGGAAATTTTGCCTGTACTTAGCATGTGGTGAGGCAGCACTTCGACTGCTGTGTCCAGATCTGGATCCCTGAGTTCAAGAAGGACAAGGAGTGGCTGGAGCATGTCCAGCACAGGGAATGGAGCTGGGGAAGGGGCTGGAGCCCCAGGAGAGGCTGAGGGAGCTGGGAAAGGGGCTCAGCCTGGAGAAAAGGAGGCTCAGGGGGGACCTTGTGGCTCTGCACAACTCCCTGACAGGAGGCGACAGCCTGGGGGGTCGGGCTCTGCTCCCAGGGAACAGGGACAGGAGGAGAGGACAGAGTCTTAAGGTGTGGAGATGTTTAGTTTGGACATTAGGAAGAAATTCTTCACAGAAAGGATGATTAGACATTGAAATGAGCTGCCCAGGGAGGTGGTATAGCCACAGTCCCTGAAGGTATTCAAGGAGTGACTGGATGTGGCCCTCAGTGCTCTGCTCTGGTGACAAGGTGGGGACCGGTCACAGGCTGGATTCGATGATCTCAGAGGTCTTTTTCAACCTAATTGATTCTGTGATTCTATGAAACTGCAATGCAGCTGCGTTTTAAATTGCTCTTTTTAAATCACTTTCTTTTTTTAAACACTGGTGTGTACTCTCTTAATACTGGAAGAATAACTTTGAGGTGAAAGTACTATACAAACAGCCTGGCATTTTATATTATCTATCCTCTTCTGCCACAGAATCCCAATGCCATTCTGAGAAAGCCAACAGGATGACTATTTTATGAAGTTGCTACTGGGTTTTTATGCCTCACCTTATTAATTGAGTAATTTGTTACCAGTATATTACTTTTATTTCACTTCCCTTTCAAAGACTTGAAGAGGAAAAATGAAATTTTCTCCTAAGTATTAGCTTTTGGTTATTCCAGTGCACACTTTTGCATAGCTGGCCTTCAAACACCCAAGGCTGGCTTCAAACCTTTGCATATAGAACACTGAGGTGTCCTTCTGTCCTTGGGGCTTTAGAGTCTTATCTTTTTGGAAAATGTGAGAGGATGGAACATATCAACAGGAGACTACTCCCTTCTCTCCCCAGCCAAGAGAAGTGCCCCACACAGAAGCAAAGACAGCAGTAGTTTTAGAAGGCTCCATAAACTGCACAACCCAAGGAATCCACACTCTGAACAAACTGGGTTTGGCTCCATCAGCCCTGCTCCAGCTTTAGACAGAATGAGATTCACTGCAAAATAATCAAATGAGCCAAACTCATTTCTAAAACTCATACACATGCACACAAGTATACATTAGGGGAAAATTATTTTTCCTCTTTTATCCTGTCCAAATACTCATCTTTCAATGAGACTTTTAATCAATACATAGCAATAAAATGATGCTTGAGCAGTCAAGGTCCATGTTAAAGAAGAAGTGGGCTTTACCCTCCTGTAAGCATCTGCAGCAAATCATCACTTGGAAGCACAGCCAGGAGCAGTCTCTAATCTTTTGTGCCTCTTTTGCAAAATACAAAATGATAGAGGCGGGTAAAACTACAAAGCAAACAGACAATTCCCAGTTTGTGTTTTCTGAAACCCCCCAAATTGTTTTTTAAGGTCTGTTGAACTCCAAATTATGGCTCTGCACAAGCAGGTGAAAGAAAAATATATTTTGCTTTGTTCCCATCTCCTGCAGAAAGAGGAGCTGGTGAAGTGAGAATGAAGTTTGGGGACAGGTTAATATGATGTTATAAATCGGTAGAACACACTGCATTTTCTCTCACTTAATCTAAGAAAAGTACTGATGTTTCAAATTCCAACAAAATTGAAATAAATCTTATGTAATAAAGACCTAACCAGAACACTCAGTTTAAGATTTATACCTGTGGATTAATGCAACCTCTACTATGAAAAATTGTGTGGAAACTCCACCGAAGTAAGTCTTATTCTTTGTTTTAAAGGAATCACACTAGGGATTTATTTTATGATTCATGACATATAACAACAATGTGGGCTGCAAGTATTTTAACTTGTAAAAAGAATTGGTTTAAAATTTCCCTTCAATTACAAAAACAAACCAGACTCAAAAGAGAGAGGGGTTGTAAGATGCTCTGTGAAGTCAGTGTTGGTGTTGCAGCCAGGAAGGGAAAGTAAGGACATGAAGCAGCATCAGCAGGATAAGCCAAAGCAAGCCTGTCTATATTTTTTGCCTCTTACAACTTCTCAGCAACAGGAATATATTTATTGTGAACAGAAATTTCTTAATACTGTGGATGTAAATGAGTTCACTCATTGATGTGCACTGCTTTACTATTTGCATACTGTTGTGCAAACACTTCAGGAAATACTTGGTAAGATCTTTCAAAAAGTTAGCCCAGGTGTTCAAAAATCATATTGTCTACAGGAAAGAAATGGTTTCTCTGCCTGAGGATACAGAAGGAAAAACATAATCTTTTTAAATATTGCAAACTGCAAGAGAATCATAGAATCACAAGACACCCTGAGCTGGAAGGGACCCACAAGGATCAGTCCAGCCCCTGGCCCTGTACAGACACCCCAACAATCCCACCCTGGGAGCATTGACCAAACTCTCCTGGAGCTCTGGCAGCCTCAGGGCCGTGCCCATTCCCTGAGATCCTGGGCAGTGCCCAACACCCTCTGGGGGAAGAGTCTTTTCCTGATATCCAACCTTAACTTCCCATTCATGCTGTTTTCTCAAGTCCTGTCTGCTCATGAGAGTGTAGAGATCAGTGCCTGCCCCTCCTCTTCCCCTCACAAGGATGTTGAAGACCACAGTGAGCTCTCCCCTCCCCTCAGTCTCCTCCAGGCTGAACAGACCAAGTGTCCTCAGCTGCTCCTCACAGCTCCCCTCAATGCCCTTCACCATCCTTGTGGCTTTCTTTGGATGCTCTCTGATAGTTTAATGTCTTTTTTATATTGTGGCACCCCAAAGTGCCCTCAGCACTGCAGGTGAGGCTGCCCCAGCCCAGAGCAGAGCAGCAGTGGCTGAGGTGGGTGAGAGCAGTGAGGAGCAGAGCAGTGGTGACACATCCTGGCCAAGATTTCCACTGTCATTGTAATTTTGGAAACGACCTCTGGCCCCTCCTGAGCCTGGAAACACATCCTTGATGCCACTGGAGGTGAGAGGAGGGAGGGACAGGGGCTGACATGACCTTCCTCTTTCTGTACAGGGCCAGCTACATTTTGTGATGTCCCACATCTTTCCAAGGCTCATCTCAGGCATGGAAGAACTTTGGTGACAAGGTGATTAAATAAATTTAATGGTTTTACAGTACAGGAACACAGAGGACTGAGGGAGTCTATTCCTGACCATTGCATGGTTCCCAATTCTCCCCATGCTTCCATCTTACCTCCACGATGAACTGATTCACTGAATTCCTTTCAAAATACATCCTTTGCTCTCTCTTGTTGAGGCACAGGGATTTTTGCTGAGTGCAAATCCCATCACTTCCATAAAGAACAATGAAAACATCTGCATCTGTGCCAGCTCCAAAAATATCACTGGTGTACACTGTGATCTCGTAAGGAACAACTGGTTTAGGAAATGACAGAAAACAGAAACAAGCCCACAAGGAGTTAGGAGCCAGCATAGTAATGCTTCTAAGAAAAATATTAATGAAACAAAAAATGAGTTATAAATCTCAACAGTGAAAGAGGAGAGGGTAGCAATCACACACTTGTGGTCAGTTAAATTATCGAGTTGGTCAATCCTATGAGAATTCAAAGGAATTCCTTTATAAGGCAAATTGACCCTGATTTGTGTTCATGTAATGGGTTTTTAGGTTAATCACGTGACATTCAGTATAGGTGCCATCCAAAGTTACTGAAACAAGATTTATTTCAACAGCTCAAGAGTCAAAGCAAAACATGAATTCACAAATTTTTGAGCATTTAGGAAGATGGATGAAGTTAAGACAACTGAAGGCAGTGAAAAATATTCAAGATAGTCTTATTGATAAAAAAATTCCTAATATTTCCATTGCTAAATACATGAGAAAAATCCATCACAAAGAAGTTAATAATTCCTCTGTTCCATTTTTCACTTGGTACCACCTCCCCTGAAACACTGAGGCAAACAGATTAAGTTGCAACCCAGACCCCTGGTGAATGCAGAACAGTAATGTTCAAGACCATAAATACTCCCTTATTCTTTTCCTGTGGTTTCTCCAGAATATCCCATGACCCCAAAATGTGATGCCTCCTTTTGTTCTATTCTATCTTCACAGCCTCTCAGTCCTGAGTCCTGCTGGAGTATGACTCAGACTTGCTCTGGAATAAGGCCAACCCAGGAATTTGGGAACAGGGGCTCTGTTCCTGGCTCTGCTATGGATTTCCTGAATATATCCTTAGTTTTCAAGGTGAGATGGTGTTTAGCTCACAGAGCAAGAAACATGGGTTCAGATGCCTGCTCATCAGACAAGTGTGTACATCTCCAGATGTAATCAATAAAGTCAGTGCAGTCTGAAGAAACACTTAATCAAGGAATGAAGGCATTTTCCTTGGGATTAGCTGAATCACTCCTCAAATCCAACCTCTGAGTTGACCAAATAACCACAATGGCAATTCAGACATTCCACTGTCATGGTGTGCCATCCAGCAAACTGTGTCCTGTCCTGAACTCCTTTGAATCCTTTCTGAAATCAAAGCACCAGGTAAGGCTTGGGCATCACTGAGCAGCTGCAGGGATCTCTCCTGCCTCAGGAAAACACCATCCCTCAGTCCCATAAGCACAGCCTTCAACACCAGGATTCTGCCACTGCCACAGTCTGCTCCTGGCCATCCCTCTCCCATATACCCCTAAAAAACTTCCATCCTTTCTCATCCTTCACTACAACCTTCTCAGCTGCTTGACATTCTCACCCTCCTACTCTGCCACGACTTCAGTAGTTTTTGATCTTTATATTACAGCAGCTTGCACTGTGTTTCAGACTCAGCATCTCCATTAGGGTAAGGAAAAGGCCCCCAGCACCACCTCTGCTACTGTTGGAGTAACTCTGATTATGCATATAAGAGACTAATCATTCATTAAAAGCTCAGGCTCTCTAAATACAGCTCTCAGGAGGCCACAGATGAAGTTCTCTTTTTACAGAGAGTCAGCCTGGAGGTACTCAATATTCTTCCTGCCCAAGCCAGTGAAATCTGCTGTGCTGTGCTGCAAGTAAACTGGAATAGCTTCTCCAGAATGTAAGAAGAGTGGGGGAAAAAAAATCCTGGATGCCAAAAATCACACACTATGTGTTATGAATTAAAAATTATCCTCTCTGCTGAAGGCCGTAGCACTTGCTCTTGTTTCTTGAATATTAACATCAGCTTAGAACTGAATCAGCAAAGCAGCACCCCAACAAGGTCACCAGCAGCAAAACTTTCAGCTGTCAGATGCCCATTTCATTTACATGGCACTTTTAAAGCTGTATCCCCACAGGGATGATTTTAATTGGACTGTGGATGACATGTTTTCATTGTGAAACAATTCTGGCAATGAGTCATCACAAAACAAATCAGGCCAGTTTAGTTTACCTCTGGCAAACTGAAACCCACAGGTTAATTGTTAGGAAACCAGAATGGAGGAAACAGCACAGTGGGGATGGTTCAAATGGTGAAAAAGCCTGAGCTGAGAGTGGGCCTGGTGAAAACTGTTTGCCAGAGAGGCCTGACTGCTTCCAAAGGCTGGATGTGGACTGCTGACAAAAATCAGAATAACACGAGTTATGTGCTCAGAGGCACGGCATGCCAGGAGCTCCTACATCATTAAAATATTCAGAGTTATTAATAAATTATATAGCCAACATCTGCATCAAAATATATATTGGTTGGAATAACATGGAAAAACCAGAAGAGAAGCATGTATTGATTCTCTGGGTTATATTCACTCCTATAAAAGGTATCACTGCATCTATTAATCAACATTTTTTTGGACACAAAGGGATGGAAAACACATCCTGCTCTGGCATTCCCGCCTTAAAGAGGACATGGAGCTGCTGCAGCCAGGCCAGAGGAGGCCATGGAGATGCTCCAAGGGCTTGAGCTCTGGAGCCAGCCCAGGCTGCACAAGACAAGGCTCCAGGGAGAGCTGCCAGCCCCTGCCAGGGCCTCAAGGGGCTCCAGGAGAGCTGCACAGGGACTGGGGACAAGGCCTGCAGGGACAGGACACAGGCAATGGCTTCCCAGTGCCAGAGGGCAGGGCCACATCTTGGGATCTTGGGAAGGAATTGGTGGGTGGGAGGGTGGGCAGGCCCTGGCACAGGGTGCCCAGAGCAGCTGTGGCTGCCCCTGGATCCCTGGCAGTGTCCAAGGCCAGGCTGGACAGGGCTGGGAGCAGCCTGGGACAGTGGAAGGTGTCCCTGCCCATGGCAGGGGGTGGGACTGGATGAGCTTCAAGGTCCCTTTGAATTCTGTGAATCTGCTTTTTCTTCCATTGGACTGACGAAAGTGTGGAAGAGAGTAAAGAGAATAATTTCTTTTGCTCCAGAGAGATTGGATAAAGAAGGTTAGGCATGAGAAATAAAAATACCTTGGTCAAGGAATGGGTGCAGCACAAAGACATGACAGTGGCAGATCCTCAGAGGAAAATTAATTTCAGCCAACAGACTGCAGGGTATGGGGATCTGGACATGGGAGGGATCTTCAACATCTTCATGATAAAAAAGAAGGAGGCAAAACAGCTGATGGCCTTATGTGTGGTTATTTCCCCAACTGCTTATGAAGAAGGAAACCAGTGCACATAAAGGGAGTTTGGGCAGCTCTAAATTTTGATATCTATATAAAGAACTGCAGGCAGTAAGGCTTTTGGTACCTTCAGTGCATACACTAGGGATGAGATGAGAGGGGAGACAGCCTCGGGTAGCTCTTCTTATGAATGACCAAGGAAGAACCTGTCAGGAAATCATGTCCCAGGTGTCAGACCTCATCCCTCATCATTGTGGCATCCAAACCAATGTAAGGAAAAGGCAGTTCTGACAGTAGCCTAATGTGAACAAAATTTATCAATGAAATTAAGCAGATCACAGAGGGACAAGTCAAATACAGTCCCAGGGCTGTACTCTGCACACTGTCAAAGATGCTTAAGAGAGGGGAGCATGAGAATAGAGCAAAATATTGCATTTGTTTCAAGAAAATGAATGTTATCTGATCCTCAGTATTCTGCAAACAGTTTCCAGAACTAAAGTGTTTGAGTTGCCATAGCAGATGTGAGCTTGTACTCAGAAGGAGCTGAGTTGGGGTAATGTTTACCCAAAACATTAATTTGGAGGGGAGTGAAGAGTAAGGAAAAATTGGAGAACACTAAAAGAGGCGGTGGTACAACACTTTTGGAAAAGCACCACACTAAAGAAACTCTGGGAGAGGGTCTTTCAGCAGGAGATGGGTGTGCAATGCCAAAGGCACTGGAAGAACTAAGACTTGGAAGCAAGGCCAGCATGTCTGCTTTGGCAGCAGAAATGGCAATATTAGAATGGAGCAAGATCAAAGGGAAACTGGAGACAAGGAAGACAGCTTGGAATGAGCAGAGGACTTGGAGGGGATATGGAAATAGGAAGAAAAAGACAATTATCCACATCCACATGACTTCTAGTGATTCTCTGATTTGGCAAACACAGTAAATGTTGGTCTAGAGCACCCAGAGGAACCCTCTTGTAGTAATTTGAATAGCTGGCATGCAATCTACTTATAAATTTTCCAAAGCCAGTTCAAGGGAGAGGCGAAACCTATAAAACTGCATGAGATTGTGAGATTTTTATCTTCTGTAAGGAGGGGTGCATCCTGGGGAAATGGCATTCTGCTCACATGGGGTGTACTCCACTGTCTGCAGCTCTGCAGGGAAGATAATCCTCTCAACAGCTCCGTCATCCTCAGATTTATCCAGCCAGCGGCCACAAGGGAACTTGAGGCACTGTCCCAGGGAGGGGGCATCAATCTCCACCCATTCCAGAAACCAGCCAGTTGAATTACCTGTGGTGGAGAGATGACAATGGATAAGCCATGAAGCCTTTACAGACAACAGCAAACGAATCACTGCATGCCAGGCCTTTGAGAAATAAATCTTTCTGTCTTTTGCCAATGGGAATGTGGAATATGTGGCATGAAGATCATTGGGTGCAATTGCCCAGGATTGAGGCTTCACATTTCTTTAAGTGCCAGGCTAAAGAGGTGCACATGGAAATGCTAATTACTGCATCACTTTTATCTACTGGCCTCTGTAATAGCACAGAGCAGTTATCAGCAAATCTGTCCCTTAATGACCCAAAGGGACATGCATAACTCCACTGCCTCCCTTGTTTGTAGCAGGTACACAGAATTCTGTCCAAAAAGCAGCCAAGACTTGATGATATTTGAAAATACCACCAAAAACTTAATAAGGAGGTGATAGAAGTCTATGTGTTCCATGCAATAAAAACAAATATGGGGTTTGGTGATGTCTGTGAAATCTCTCTGAAGATGTGGCTGTAGAACTACAAAGACTCTTGCAGAGGGAGAAGATGCAAAGCTAACTTCAAGCTGGCACCACTGGGCTCCTAATGTCACTTGGGAATGGAATCAGTAGCAAAGACAGTACCAGCAACAGCCAAAGTGACAGCAAAGATCTGTCATCAAAAGGTAAATTACATTTGGGGTCTTGGAGGCAGGTTATTTTATCCAGCAATGCACCCAGTGCACTAGAAACACTGCATTACAAAGCAGATTATCTTACCTTTATTGTCATGGCCTATCTTGATTTTTTTCAGGTCTCCAATGTCCACAGACTCCACTGTAAACTCATCTACCTTCCCACGCTCAAATTTGTTCTTGTTAATCTTTGAGGCCTTTAGGCTGACTATCCCTGTTGTGGCGATGCAAAAGGACATTGTTCAGCATGTGAAACAAATCCTCTGGGAATGTCAACAGTGGAGCGAGGGAAGCGGCTAAAATGCAAAAACTGGCTTTTCATCTCAAGATCTGAGCTTTGTCCCCCCCCCCCTCTGATCCCAAGCCTGTATCAACACCCAAAATATACAGAATTCCTCCCTTGAATGGTCCTCTGGCAGTGCCACAGGGACGATGTTGCCGTGCTGTGCTCGCAGTTAAGAAATCGGTGCTACCCATCAGATCCCTGTCACTCTCCCAGGCATCCCAGCCACTGCACACACGGCTCAGCTGCTTCCAAGAGGATTTGCTCATCAGCTGATTAAATACTTCTGGGGCTCTCAAAGAGGCAGAGGAGGGTTGGGTTTCAGGAGCATGCTGATTCATTGCTGAGGAAAGCAAATCATCCAGTGCATTCACTACTCGATAATATAGTCCCAGTCAACTGTGCTGTTTCTATAATTGAAATTAAAACCTTTAGATCAGCAGCTGGTGCAAATCAGCATCGCAGAGTTTGGCAGTGATTTACAGCAGCTGGTGCCGTGCTCCAAGCTACCACGATGTGTGCACCGACTGCGGGAACATGAAGTTGCACTAAAAGGACTGAGAAATGGGTATTGAGGAAATGAAAAGAAACCATGGCTTGTCTTTTGAAGTACCAAACAGGGAGTTGCTATCCTCTTCCATCATTTGAAGCCATACCTGTGTCGTCTTTACTTCCATAGAGGATGATGAAAACGTTGGCATCTGTCCCAGCGTTCTTCTTGTCCCCTGTTTTCACTTTCACTGTGTATGTCGTTGATTTAGCTGCCAGATAAAATATCTTAATTTAAGAGTGTGAAGTCTGACCAGGAGTTAACTCTACTTTTCCTTGCATAAATGTGTGCTTGGTTTGAGTTTTGTTCTGACTGATCACAGCTATGCTGTAATCTCTAATTCCTGTCCTATGCTCGGGTAGCCCTTGAGGTGAGCTGGGTTATCTGGTTCCAGAATCTTCTACTGCTCCAGTCACTCAGCACATTGCCTGCCAATCTACAGATAAGAAATGTGCTCAAGCCTTCCTCAAAGCTGCCTTTGACTGTAATACTTAATTTTAAAAATCCACAGACACACCCCTCTTATTTCATTGGCGTCAAATAATACATGTATGTGTAACACATACCAGAAAGTGTGTACACTGACATATACAGTTCATATTCACCTCTCAAAACAGCATCAGTAGGGATGTTTCTTCTGCACCATCATCTAGCAAGTGCAGTAAACTCATTTAAAAAAATCTAATGGAAAAGTCTAATATGATCTTCACGTGGCTGCTATAACCTCAAGATTTCCAAAATGGAATATTTCCTGCCTAGCTGGACATATCTTTCTACGATGTTGGTCAACCAGCATGTCCTTCTGAACCAAAGGGATAAATGCTTTTGGGAGTTTTTGGACTACGCAGCTTGCAGAAATTATTCATGTATTCAAAAGCATCTGATGGTGAGAGTTTAAAACCTTTCACTGGTTATGAAGTCAGTGAAAGTGTTGGGCACACAACACCTTGCAGGATCAGACCCAGGAGTGTGTCACTGCTCTGTGGTTACCATGCAAATTTATTTACAAGTGAGACAAAGTTATTTTGGAGGACAACAGGCACAAGCACCAAGATGGGAAGTGAAATGAATTTAGGTCTCTTCTCTTTATCTGGGTGTGTTTTCTCTCTGCTCAGTTTCATGTTGGAACATTTAACCATTACAGTCCATGATGTGAAATGAATGAGATTTGCTCCTTAGATATTAGTGACCAATATGCGTTTCAGTTCAAAAATTATGACTGAACGTATTACCCATCTTCCTAGCTTTGTCACTTTGGGTCCAATCCTGCAGGATGATTAAATAAATTAAAAATTAAGAGGATCCACTCCTCAGAGTCTGACACTTCTTTCACACCCCAAAATGAAATTTTGGGGTAAAATTACTCACAGCCCAGTAAGTGCTGCTTCTAGCTGCTAATGCCCTCAACAGCACTAACAACCTGGTTCCTTTCCAACCCCATACTAGAAGAAATACAAGGCCAACATATGTGTTCCACCTTTCTGTTCCAGGCCCAAAGTTGCAGGAGACTGGCCATCATTTTCTGAGTCTTTCTTTACAAATGCTTCATCCACTGGGACCAACTCCCTGGCAATCTGACCATCATCTTCCTCGACTGCCAACCACCTCTGGCACGGAAAGTAATACCTACAAAATGACAGGAGCTCCCAGTGCTTACACAGGACTTCACAGGCTTTAGCAACATAAATAAGCACAGATCAGAGGCTACTTGAAGGAAAAAAAAAATAAAACAACAAGATTACTCAAAGCTGAGCAGTACATCTGTTTTCGTCCTCGAGATCTGGTGTTGTGGGAACTAAATCCATAAATAGGTTAGGCAGCACATACTACTGAGTGCTGTTTCTGGGCTGTCAGCCCCACATGGTTGATTCATTTTAATTTCACTCCCAGAAAGAGTTCAGTAACTTGAAGGAACCTCCAGTCTCCCAGACATTTTATGTTTATGAAGACTGGACCCATCTTCTCCTTAAAAGTGGTCCCACCCATCAGAGTATTGTGCAATTTTTAAGCATGTTGTTTCCAGCAAGTTCCAGCTCAAAGGCAAGCTTATATTTCAGGTTTTGAACAGCCCATTCTTTGCTCATCCAGCTGTCTGTGGAAGTCATGAGAATTTGCTTAGATCAGAATTTACTTTTGGCCCAGACCTTTCTGTTAAGTACAAAAGGCAAACAAAATGTGAGCTCAGAGACTTCCAAAGTGGGGCCTGGAAGGGAAATGCTTGAGTGCAGCCTCTGCTCCAGGAGGAAGAGATGAGCCCATCCCAGGAGAAACAGAAAAAAAGCTGAGGCTCCCTTCCAAACACTGCTGGTTCCCAAATTACAGAGGTGCTGAGAAAGCAAAACCCCCTCACAGGTATCCCAGAATGGCCCCACACTCTGTTTCATGGCCCAGTGGCCACAAGGCTCCCAAAGGATGCCCATTCCCTGCGAGCTGCTGAGGAGCTGCAGCGATGCCCTTCTGCACCTCCTCTGCCTCCTCATGGCTCTGCAGGCCCCTGAGAAGGTGGCCCTTTTCCTGACCCCATGAAAAGGGGGTAACAGGCTCCTCACGTGGTGCTCTCTTTGAGGTCCACAATCTCCACCCTCTCCAGGAACCAGCTGGGGCTAGCACCAGAGTTATCGTGGCGGATCCGCAGCTTCTTCAGCTCGCCCAGGTCAATGGCTTTGATGGTGAACACGTCCACCTGCACAGGAGGCAAGAGGCAAATGGCTGTGTTTTCAGGAAAGAAAGAAAGAAAGGCAGTAAATGGCCAGGGGCAATCTTTTTTGCCATTAAGGAATAGCTATTTGTAAGTTCTCTTTGTACTCCTTGTGTGGGTGTACAAAAATAACTGCAGAGCTCTGAGGTCTCCCATTAACACTCATGTTTGGCTCCTACAAGGCAGTAATAGCCTTGGAGCTGCTCACCACTTCACTCCTCTCTTTACCTCATCCCAGTTTCAGCTCTCTGTAAGTTTAACTCCTCTCTGCTAAATATCATTCCTTTCAGGCTTAGTATTTTCCCACAAATTGAATCTAGAACTGAACAAAAAACATGTTGACTCCATGGAAATTCTCCTGCACACCTCTGTGTAGAATCTTGGAATATCCAGAGTTGGAAGGGATCCACAAGGATCACCGAGTCCAACTCCTGGCTCTGCACAGGACAGCCCCAAAATACAGCCCATATGCTTTATTTCAGATATTTCAGAATTTCTTCCTTTTGTCATTTACCAAAACCAAGAGGATCATTTATTAACTGTGTTAGTGTGACAGGATGGTCCTTGTTATCATAACAGTTTAAACATCTTAATGTGATTAATCTGTTGGTAGACTGTGGGTTTGTACTCCCAAGAGTAAGGAGCATTACATTTGCAGCTTGGAGCTCTTCCCACTGAATGAAGAGCCATGTGCAGGTTGCAGTTTCACCAGTGCCAAGCTCATAAATCACAGCTAACAGCTTATTTAACAACCTTAGGGCTCCTTTTTTTTTGTGGTTGCAAGTTTTCCACAGCTGCTTTTTGTTTCTATAATGTTTTGTTCTTCAGAATTTATTCCTTGAAAAACTCCTGGCTATAACAGTAGCTTGTTAATTGTTCATAAACTTTTTATTACAAGTACTCAACATACAAGAGATGATCTTCAATTGGATTGGATTATAAAGTAATTACAGCACACTGTGTAATATTGCTATTATTCCCTGGCTGGTTGGGTAGAGCATTTAGAATAGTATTTGCATCTAAATATCTACATACTTGAACTGCCCCAAAAATACTCTCCAATATTAATTTAAAGTTCGTAAATTTTAAGTACTACTGAAAGGAAGCACTATTACCAGAATGCTTACAGGAAGCAGATGCAGAAAGTGGCTCCAACATGGAATTGGTGTTCAGCTTATTATTCAAACAAATCTCCCCCAGAAAATGTTTTGAGGCATTTTGCTTTATACAATACATTTCAGAAATAAAACAATGTTAGAGAGAAGTGAGAAGAAGCCGTACTGAGCGGCCAGCCTGTCAACTGAGAGAGCCCTGCCAGGCTCCTTCTCGCTTGAGTGAGTGGAGTTCATGCATTACCTGTCCTTTCTCAAACTTGTTGAGGTTATTTGACCTTTTCAGCTGGCGCTCACCCGTGTCTCCTCTTTCCACGCCATAGATGCTCAGGAAGACATTAGCATCTGTCCCAGCCCCCCACACAGTCCCGGTGAGAACGTGGACCTCATACGTATTTTCTGCAAGTAAAATGGCAAGGGCAGGTCAGAAAGGACCCCAGAAGTGGCCAGGTTTCAGCAAATCTGTGGCTCACTGCAGAAGTGTGTAATCCATGGAAAGAGTTTGCTTGGAGTCTGTTGGCATCTGTCTTAAAACACAAGCAGCTCTGTCTTGCCCCAGCCCTCCTCCTTGGCCATAACAATTTGCTAAATTCTCAGCCACAGTGGTAACCTTTGGGACTCTTGATCCAAGTGCCCCAGACTGTTGTAATAAGTTAGCTGGGACTCTATTTTCTTTACTCAGGAAAAGCTAATTTTTTTTTTTTTTTACATAACTTATTTTATACAATTTTTACAGACTTTGTGTGCAACACTAATTGGCTGGCAGTTTTCTAACTACTTCATTTATTGGTCAGAAGGTGACTTGTGTGTACGTGCTAAGATTTAGGTTATTTTTAATGGGTTGTCATGGAATAGTTATTATTTTTTATACAGATATACTTATTTTTCAACCTAAGAACAGGTTGTTGTGTTGATGAGCCTTTCATATCAAGATTGTTCTCATATGAGAACTAGCAAATTACTCAGCTGCACTTTAGAAGAAATAACAGGCTAGCTATTAATTACAGAGCAGGTCTGATTTTATGAGGCTTTTCTTTTGTAATTCTTCTACCCATCTATGACATCAGATGACCTTTGATGAATCCTATAGAAAACCTTTAGGATATTCCCATTTCAGGCTGTTTCCTTCATGTTCTGCCTTGGTTTGTCCACCATCCTCTTCCTACCTGGATCATAGCTTGATCCACCACAGATACAGAGCATGCCTGGGTCAGCGGGATGGTTGTGGGGGATAAATGGTCCTGCCAAGCAGCACAGTGTGGTTATGACCCTTCATGCAGAAGCTGAATGCACACACACACACACACACACATTCCCTCTGGTATTTACCCTCCAGGTCAGATTCTCCATCAGGCACCAGCTCCACCACCAGCTCCTTATCCCCTTCATCCTTAGCCAGCCAGCGATGTGCCACAAACGTGTAGACATCCATTCCTCCTTCCTCCTTGGTCTCCTCCTCCTCCTCCTCCTCCTCCTCAGACTTCTTTTTCTTCTTCTTCTTTTTGTCAGCCTCCTTTGCTTTGGTGGCCAGGCGTTTCAGCGTGACGCTTTCCAGGAACCAGCCGTCCCCAATGCCTGTCCCGTCGTGGCCTATCCGAATCTTGTAAATCTTGCCAACATCTGCAGCCTCCCTCTGCAACCAAGGGAAGGTCAGCACCCAGTGGGGATAGAAGACAGTCTTAATTTCATAAAGAGCTTTCTTAAAAATGAGAAGCATGGGCTCTGTCACACAAAATATCTAAGCAAGGGTGAGAACAGTTTCTTAATGCAAGTTTACAGGGTTTTTTTCCTTCCTGCATTATTATTTCATACTTTCCATTACCAAATCTCATCTGAACAGATTAAGCTGAATACATTCAGAGCAGCCATGGTGAGGAGAGGAGCTAAATCCATATTTATTGGGCTCCCTACTTCCTCATTGCTCTCCTTACCTGCATTGTCTCTGTGTTGTCACTAAAGATGAATATACGATAACACCACACCAGGTTTTTACAGTTTCTCAGTGCATAAGGCATTTTGAAAATTAATAATAAGATGCCTTTCATACTCAGTACAGGATATGAACCCTGCAAGAAGCAATAATGGTGTAGTGAAAAGGCAGTTAACTCATATAACCCGATCTCTGACACAGACTGTGGGTTTGGAGTGCCCTTCTCCTTCTTTCTCATCTGGAAAATTAGAGAAGCATTTTCTTCCTTTGCTGGTGAGCAGAGAGGATACAGTCATTAGTGGCTACAGTGCTTCAGTGGCAGAAGGCTGATCAGTAAGAAGACTTACAGCCCTCTAGCCAGCATAGCAGACACAAACCCTTCTTGGTTTAGATTATCTGTCTGGATTACTCCCTAATGAAGTTGGATAGAAGATCTTACTCCACACAATCCTTCAACAACCCATGACTTGTTTCTGATGATGGCTTATGCTGTTATCCAGTGTTTATGTTATAAAACTTGCAAACATTTGCTTCAGGCTGAAATCTGGCACTTGGCATGTAAAGGTTTTAGTCTAGAAGCATTTTGTAGATTAAAACAAAATCAATTGCACACAAGATGCTTATCAGAAAACTAAAATTGATCCTGCTGTCCTGACATAAAGAATGTATCTTTCCTTACATGGCTTTACCCTTAGATTTACTGTAATCATCCTGCATGCCTTGTCCATGACTGATGGCATTTCCTATTATCATGCAGCTCATAGAACCTTATTTTTGCCCGTGTCTTTTTGTAAACATTCATACAGTGAAAAAGATAGGCGATCTATTTGTTAATGCTCCAGAGCTTCTGCCTTGTGGGCTTATAAAAAAATCATAGAAATGGGAATAATTTTCAAATCTGGCAATAAATATCAGAGAGAGGATATAAGCAAAGCTATGTGAACAGAACACTGTACATATGGCTTTATTATAAATCTGATATTTGCTAATATCTCTTACTCGTAAATTTTAGAAAGATTATTTCCTTTAAAATCAGAGAAACCTAATCTTAAAGTTATAGAAAGCTTTTTTTTTTGAAGCAAATATTTATAAGGTACTAGTAATTTCAAATCCCCAAAAACTCATTAAAAATAGATAAACATCAGTAACTCCATTCTGTTAAGCAAGAAAATGAGGCAGGAGCAGGTGAACTGATCTCAAAAATACACAGTACAAAACTAGTGAAGCTGTGGGTGAAGGCCACATTTGGCCACTGACAGCAGGAAGGATATCCCAGCCTTGATGATTCAGGGGAGCTTCAGCAATTAGCTCCAGGCTTAACTGTGCTGAGATAGATCCAACCTCTGTGGGACTGCAAATGTGGATTTGTGAAACTGTAATGAATAATAAAACCTTTCATGAAATCAAGGATGTGATAAACTGCACCTTCTTCCATCCACAAATTCATAGGAAGACTTAGGCACTGCTGTGCCAAGTCTTGTGCTGTGAGCACACGTGACAGATGTGCCTTAAATCCTGCTTCCACCTGGACTCTGCTTCACTGTCCAGATGTTGGTCTCTCCTTCAGTACAGAAGGATGTATCTCTGAGGTGTCCTGGCAGAGAATCCAGTCTTTGCTCTGATCCCACATCAGGGCAAATGCTAAGATCATTCCTGTTCCCCAATCCCCCACTGTTTCTCTAGGCAGAAACCCCAAGCTAACTGGGAAGAACACTGGTCCCAAAGGGAGAGGATGCCTGACCACATTGTGATCCACACTTGCTGCTCAACCTCCTCAGCCCAGGACATCTTGCTGGATTATCCAAGTCCTGGGTCACTCCCTTGAGTTATGTTGGAGGTTTCTCACCTCTGCAAACACTCCTTTTGCTGCTGGGCTGCTCAGAAAAAGGTGTGGGCTCTGTAGCATAAACCTGAATTCTGACCATCCTGGTGCCTGGAGGACTGAGCTGTGCACATGGAGCACCAGGGCTGTGCAGGGCCTGCTGGAACAGTGTTACAGGCACTGTAAAATCCATGGGGCATTCACACATTCACAGGAATTACAGCTGCAAACCTCTGCAGGGCTGACATGTGGACCTGTAATTAATGGTGTGTGTGACCACAGCAAACGTGGGATTCCTTATATTCTCATACAAATGTGTTCTCTTTCTCCCTCAGCTACACAGTGAGAATTGGCAATAACATGTGGTCAGGCCCAAAGTTGAAAATCTTTTGAGATCCTTTTGAAAGTAAATAAAA
This sequence comes from Pycnonotus jocosus, assembly GCA_013400435.1. NCBI lineage: Eukaryota > Metazoa > Chordata > Aves > Passeriformes > Pycnonotidae > Pycnonotus > Pycnonotus jocosus. The sequence continues at coordinate 199,673 of VWYP01034042.1, read as the reverse complement.
ACAAATACTGCTATTAGATCACAAATTTCAATGACACTTTTGCTGGTAGCCCCTCAGAAGATGAAGTCCCTCCACAAAACACAATACCCCATAAAGAAACAAAAAGTTTTCTAAAAGTATAGATAGAGGACAGTAGATACTGCCAGACCTGGAATTTTCTTGAAAAGTCTTTTTTTGGTTTTTGTTTGTTTTTGGTGTGTGGTGGTTTTTTTTGGTTTGTTTTTGTTTTTGTTTTTGTTTTGTTTGGTTTTGTTTTTTGGGTTTTTTTGTTTGTCTGTTTTTTGTTTGGTTTTGTTTTTGGTTTTTTGTGGTTTTTTGTTTGTTTGTCTGTTTTTTGTTTGGTTTGGGGTTTGGTTTTGTTTGTTTTGGGGTGGGGTTTTTTGTTTGTTTGTTTGTTTTTTGGTTTGTTTTGTTTTTTGTTTTTTGGTTTTTTTGGTTGGGCCAGTTACTCTATTGCTGTCTCAACTTTGGCTGATCATTTCTTTCCCCTCTTAGAAGTGGCAGTGACTGCCTCCATCATACCTTGAAGATATCTGTGGCTCCCCTTTCAAAGTTGTTGGATCTGTTCTCTAAGATGAACAATTCCGTTTTGCCACTCTCCCCATAAATCTGCATGAAGACTCTGGCGTTGGTGCCTGCGGCTCGCACGTCTCCAGTAACTACAGACACCTCATAGTTTATCACTAGTCCAAAAATAAAGCAATTAAATCAGCAGAGAAACTCAGATAACAACATTCCCCGGGGGCTCAGGTTAGAAATTAAATTACCTTGTCTTAACAAACGTCCATGCAGCCGACCATTTGCTCTTATCCAAACTAAATGTGAGATAACAGAACCCTTCACTGAGGACTAACCTAATAGTTTTCCTTTTACAAGTATTAGCCAGTGTCAGAGGGGTGCAAAACAGAGCCTTAATAGGGAATTTTGTTTCAGTACTAACTATAGAGTGGTTGAATGATCTCCTTAGTACAGTTCAAGGGAGGGAGTTACAGAGAGCAGGGGGGAAAACACAGCATTCTTTCTCAGGATCCGACAGCAAATTTTAGCTGTAGCCTTCAAACAAAATGGGTCTACTGATAAAAGTCAAGTGGCCAGTAGGGATTTGGCACTTATTTATCAACCAGCTTCTCCTTTCCAGGAAACAGGGTAATAAAGACAGGATGGGATGTGTGCTGGTGCATAAAGAGAAAAAAGGACTGGGGTAGATAAATGTAGAAAAAAAGAAGAGCCCACTGATATTGCAGTGAAGAAGTACATTGTCTTGTGCTGTGTTGTGCTGCCCAGGATGTTTATTTTTCATGTGGTCCCAGGAAATGGAGATGAAAATCTCTGTAATGTTTTTCCAACTCTTTCAGAAAACATGAGGAGAATATTTTACTTTCCTCCCCAATATTAAGCTCATAGGAATGGTTACTTTTTGGTTTTAGTGTCTAGGACAGCGGTGACCTTGCGCTGAAGAACAGAAGCAATACATATTCAGCTATAAAGCAGCACGTGTTCTCTTACACTTCTCAGTTGGCAAAATCTCACTTGGGTAGACCTCCACCTCCACCCTGCCATCAGCCTCATCCTTGTCCAGCCATCGGTTGCAGGGGAACATGTACTGCCTTCCCTGGACTGGAACTGTGATCTGGACACTGGCCAGGAACCAGCCGGACCGCAGACCAACGTTGTCATGTCCAATCAGTATCCGGTTGATCTTTGGAAAAAAGAAAACAAAAAACCCAGAGGGCAGGGAAAAAAACCCAACACAACAGAATTTGCTTAATGTGAAGCAGTCTCCTTACCCTGGAAAGGTGTTCTTCCACCATGTTCATGTAAGTAATTTATTTGTGTGTTTAACTACAGACTTAAAACACTACGCACATGCCAGCAGGTGCAAGAGATTGCTGCTGTAAAATCTATGTAAAATGTGTCCAAAATGTGCTTAATATCTAATTTATCTTAATAAACCTTAGTATCCAACGTAAATGTCAAAGGTTCTCTCATCACCTTCAATATGGAGTGTTATTCTGATGCTGAATTCAGACACTTGCACAAAGTGTAGAGCCACCTGCAGCTAATTCTTACCTTTCCAATATCCATCATATCTAGAGTGAACTCATCCACTCGACCACGTTCAAAATAATTGCCTAGATCGTTATCAGAGACTAAGAGAGGCTCTTTGCTGGAGTCTGCTTTTTCACCGTAGAGTTTGATGAAAACTCTGGAATCTGAGCTGGCACCAGGGATATCTCCCGTCTTCACGCTGATGTGATAACTGACATCTGGAGTGAGATCGATGTACAGAACACAGACATGTGAGTGGCACTTCCAGAGCCCAGACAGGTAATTGGCTTCAGACAACTTATTAAGGAAGGAAGGCTCCAGGTACAGACACAGAGGGGACTTTGCCCTCCATTCATGCATCCAGCATCTTAGGGCCACGCTGGAGAAGCTGTCATGCCTTGGAGTTATTCACCAAAAAAATCAGAGATCCAATAGGTACACTAGTAAGCATAAAATATTCTGTATGCCTCCCTCTCACTGTTAGATGATTACCCAAACCATAAAAATGCACTTAGGCAAATGGGATTATTTCACCATTTTTATACTTACAGTTTAATTCAATAACTTTGACCTTCTTTTTTTCTTTTTTCTTTTTTCTTTTTTTTTT
>VWYP01034042.1:118985-196938 GCA_013400435.1 Pycnonotus jocosus | reverse complement strand
TTTTTTTTTTTTTTTTTTAAACAAAACAACCTGCACTATGCAAGCACCATTTTCTAATGAAAATTGTAGCATTGGAGCTCTGGTTCTCCAGAGAAGGACAATATTACATTTTTGGTGATTTTCTTCAGTGAATGCAGTTATTTGATGGAATTTACTCTACTAAAACAGTGGCAATTCAAGATCCTTCAGAGAAAGATATACAAGAAAGTAGTTCTCAAACAAATCACAACTTTAAAAATTGACATTTCTTTCAACATATATAATGTTGCATTTATGTTCTTTTATGCAAATTAATCCCATTCATAAACTAGAATTTAAGAGTTGGAGGCATTTCTCTCAGAATTACTTACTGCAGCTTCTTGCATAAGAATGGCAAAAAAGGCCTGGTAGATTTACTGGGAAATTACAAGAATGATTAAGAAGAATAAAGCAAATAAACACATCCATGTACAACTCAAACTCAGACCTTTTTTTTTCCCAAGAGTTTTTTTCTAGACTCACTTTTCAGCAATGGTGACTCCCCAGCAGGCACTAATTCTCGGACAATCTGACCATCGTCTTCATTTTTGTCAAGCCATCTGGTTTACAAACAGAAGTAAGTTATCTTTGAATAATTAGCACCTGTTAGACCTTTCAAAATCTACTCTGGCTTCACACATAGCCCATATCCAAACACAGTCAAGAAAGATATTTTTGAGGGCTCTGTTTCTCTGTTATCTTAACAGGGACTTGACCAGACCATACTGCAGCCATATTTTAAATCTCCTTTCTTCCAAGAACAGGGGCTGTGAGAGCTCTGCTCACAGTAGATAAGCATCTGCTGTGATGTCCATCTGTCTGAATCTGTATCTGTCCATCTGTCTGAAAAGGACAAACTCCACAAGCACAAGTTATTCCTTGAACAGGCAGTCTTAGTGTCTTGAAATCACTGACCTACATTGACCAGAAACATGTGCAGCCTCTACTACTAAAGGGAAGGGGTGAATTTTGTTATTCCCATTTTCAGGGCTGGGTATATGCAGGCAGCTGTCATCAGCAAAAAGGAAGGACTTGCAATGTTCCTCAACACTGAAGTTCCAAGTAAATTAATTAAGAAGAGAGGCTGGGCACAAGGCAAATTGGAGCATGATCTCAAGGGGAAAAAACCTGAAAGGAGAATCATAGAATGGTTTGGGTTGGAAGGGAGCCTAAAGGCCACCCAGTCCCACCCCCTGCTATGGCAGGGACACTTTCCACTATCCCAGGTTGCCCCAAGCTCCCTCCAATCTGACCCTGAACACTTCCAGGGTGGGGCAGCCACAGCTTCTCTGGGTACCCTGTACCAGAGCCTCACTACCCTGATAGTAAATAATTTCTTCTTAATATATAATCTCTCTGCCCTCCTTCAGCTTAAAATCATTTCCACCTTATCTTACTACTACACGCCCTTTCCAAATCTTCCCTCTTCAGTCCCCCTCCAAAGTCCCCTCCCAAAACAGAGGGGAACTAATTGCTGACCTGGCAACCTTCACAGCTGCTCCTTCAGCCTCAGGGGTGAAGGATTTACAGCCTCAACCCCATCATGTGCCCTACAGCACCCACTGCATGACAACAGCCAGGGCCCTGGCAGAGGCTTCTTGCTTTCCTCTTCAGACCCAGACTGCTGCAGCACTCAGTATATTCCTGCAAGCATCTGTTTGGGGTCAGGTTTCCCACAGTGGTGCTGTGAGAGCAGGAGCAGCTCTCAGAATGCCCATTGTTCCCAGGTACACATCTATCTGCAGCAATGCCTTTTTGCAGCTAAAAATACTGCTTCAAACCAGCAGGGGCGAGGAAAGGACAAATGAGAACTCTCTGGCGGGTCATGCAGAGTATTTAAATGGCTCCAGAACCAGAAGGAGTGAAAACAAATCCCCAGAAACTGTTTCTTTTTAAAGGTGGCCATGCTGGACCACTGCAGACCTTCTTCTGCACAAATACATGCAGTACATAGGCCCTGTGAGCTTCCACAGTGTCACTGTGACACACAGTGTGTCCTTGGCTGACCTGTGTGCCAAAAAGCAGGGGAGCTCACTTCCCATGGAAGTTTCCATCTCTGACTTTGACAGTGAGTCAGCACAAATGGAAACCAGAAAACGACCCTTAGAACCAGGATTTGGGGACATGAACAAAGAGAGCTGCTGAGAGCTGGATCAAACCTAAGGCACCTTGCTGGTAAAAAGCCAGCACAGCTCAAAGTCATCACCAGTTGGACCAGATATTTTGGAAGACCCAGGGTAGTACATCTCCACTTCGTGCATCTGAAGGAATATTACATTTTCAATCTTCTCCCCTCTCCTCCCATGCAGAGGAAAACAATAAGCACAAAGAAACCATGCAAAATAAACAGCACCAGGAAAGAAATCCAAACATGAGCTAGAGCCAGCCAGTCGTAGAAGCACAAGCAGTAATGTTCTCATGCAAAAGGGGTGCACAGGAATCCCACCACACAGACACACATCTCCAGCCCCAGCTTCCCTCTAATCTCTGGAAGGTTGTTGGACATGCACTACCCAAATTGTTCCCTTTCTCTCAGTAAAGCCTTGGGCAGGTGGGCTTGGACAGGGCTAAAAGCTCAGGTGGTCAGCATGAAGATGAAGAACACATGAAACATGTGATGATCACATGAGCACCATCTGAGGGCATCTGACATGGGATTGTGCCTCAGAGGAGGCCAAGGGGTATAATGGGATAGAGGAGCAGAAAAATCTGTGGGGAAGACCACAAAACTGTTGATGAGTATTTAGCAAGGGTAGATTGCAATAAGAGCATGCTAAGACATCACATTGTCTTAAAAAAGGAAGCCATTATTGAATATTTTGGGGCTGGGGTGGGATGGGGTTATTTTACCTGTTAAAACTGGTCCATAATACCTTTATCTTACGTAGTTCTTGGTGCTGGCTCAGGATTCACATCCTTGGACAGGTATCCAGAGGCTAGGGGATCACGTCATCCCAAATGTCAAGATGCTTCTGTGTACATGGATGTTAACTGGGAGGACCCACAAAATTCAAGCCTGAATTGCACCATCCCAGGACCACTGAACTCATCAAGGCCTTCAGGAAGGTAGAAGCTCACAAGGTAGACACACTCCTACTCTCCTTCTGCTTTTTGTGCCCTGCAAGCTGCTGTTTCTGTTGCCAGTGGACATGTTGCTGTTTTCTGTCACCTTTGCCATTGCTGACATTTTAGGGGTCTCTGGGATAAATCTGAGTGAATCTCTGCTGCACTGAGGTGGCAGGATAAAAATACATCCCACAAGAAACAGATCTCTGTGTGCAGCACAGCAAATGCTAACTGCATCAGCAGTGAGGACAGAGGGGAAAAGGGAATCAGAAAAGCAGGACACACCCTGAGATAGTGAAATTTCCTCTATCAGTATTGGTAGATAGTGATGGCAAGAGAAGGAGTGTATCTTGGGCTGGAGGAGGAAAAGGGAGATTTATCAGCAGAAGTGGCTTTAAAGCTCCTTGTGCTGTTTCAGCCAAGAGAACAGCCAGGAGTAGCAGAAGCACAATTTTCTCAAGATTAGTGACAGAGGAAATATTTGGATGAGCAATGCCACTGCATCCCTTCCTTTCATTACATATGCATCAATATCCTAATTTCACTTCAGTGTAATATCACTGAGCAGCAGATTGAAACCGGGGGTTTATAGTCTTACCCCAAACACAAATGGATTGACACACCTGGCTGCAGAAAATGGAATATTTCAGTGCAGTGCCATCATACCCCTGGTACAAAAGGCATGTCAAAATCTTTTATTTTATCAGAGCCTCTACATGATTTCAGTGAATGTAATTCACATGCCACTGTGGATTTTGCAAGGGTGTAGCCATGTCCTGTGTCACATCCTTGGTTTTAAAGAGATGCTTTATGACCAATATAACTCAAAGAGGACAGAAATAAGACATGAAAGCCACTTCAGAATTTCTAGAGGATCAGAGAGGCAGGTGACCACTGGAAAAAATATAATATGACATCATATATAACATTTGAAACCCAGCCTGAGTGCAATTAGAATGATTGGCACATCCATTAGATTCAGAGGCACATATGTATTTGTGTGTGCCTTTAAGTATAACCTATATACAAAAATGTGTAAAAAGAGATAGACATTTCAGTTTATTTTTAGGCAAGAAAAGGAGGTTTCTCTGGCTCCTTTGTATGATGAGCATTTTTTGGCATTTGATTGAATAAATGTTCTTTCGCAGGAGTCTCCTAGTGCATCATCTCATTCATGGTCTGTTGTTCTTCAGAGAATTAACAATGTTCCCTTATGCTTGTGCTGGAGAAAAAATAGGATGATGGGGGCCATATGCTTAGAAAAAAGAATTTAATGACATATCACTGAAGATTTCAGTGGAGTTGTAATGATTTATAGCATGTAAAATTCTATCCTGTCACGAACTCACGACTTTGTCTGATTGAAAATTCATTTCTGTCTGGGATATAAATATTATAAAAAATAGTCTGTTTTAGACCGTGTCAGCTAGACCATTCCTGGATTTCCAGAGAGCTCTGAGGAGAAAATGACACCGGAAGAATTCAGTTCTGATCTTCAAAAAAGTTTGGCTCCATTTCTGGGGCAAAAGTTGAACTCCCTTAATTTTGAGCTTTGCAGCAGTATTCATCATCACACCAGGTATTACAAGGTATAAGCTGCTCAGTGATGCCACTGAATGATTCAGCATTCAGTTCCTAAAAGCATGGATATTATAATGCCATGTGGTTGTAAGGGTGGAATAGTGCTGCATCCAAGTGATGTACTAGTAATTCTGCAAATAATGCTGGGGGAAGTAACTTGCATTTACTTCTTGCAAGCACAGATCAAATGACCCCTTTAAAAATCACTGACTCTAAGCCAACTGTTTAAAGAGTGGAAAGCACAGGCCTGGGAGCTGTTATTTCTCATTGCTCTTCCTGAATCTGACACAAACTCACAATTAATTCACTTAGCTTCTCTTTATCTCTGCTGGCTCCCTTGTACAACAAAGACAGTTCTTCTTACGGAGCTCTTGTGATTGCTAAGTGATAGATGATCCTATGGAGTCGTGGAAAAGATTTCAAATTAAAAGGCAAAACACAGTTGTGTATATAAATGTGTAAATAACAAGAGCAGAGAGACTTTAGCAAGTTCTATGTAATGAAGATCAATAAGGGTATGTTAAAGATATCAGTTAGAGAGGAAACTGGTTAGGCAGCTTTTTGATAGAGTGTCTGCTCCCCACGTGTGTTGCACTCTGGTTTGCACAGAGGTAAGGAGGCTGTGGAGCTTTCAGCACAGGTGAGATTTGTTTCTGCTGGAAGGCATTTTGTCCCCTAGCTGTCTCACAGCAGCAGCTGAATGTCACAAGGTCAATGGAGTAGCTTTCAGTATGAACCCAGCAGCAAAAGGTGTTTTCTCCAGACCATTCAATTGTTCTGTGTAGAAGAGTGGAAGTTAATCAAGTCTTGGGGATAAAGGCAGTGAGAACAACATGTCTACTGGCCAAGCAGAAAGAGAATCTTCCCTGGTGTACTGCTGGAACCCTGGGAGCTGAGAATTTTGGGCTTTCTGTGCTAACAGGCACTGACCCTCAAGAAAACACTGCATTTGACCTGAGGCTGTGGAAGAGGCTTCCAAAATTGACTGATAGCACTGGGATTATGGATGTGGAGTTTGAATAGAAGTGTGTGATATCACATGGTGGAAAACTTAAGAGTTTAAGGTTTTAGAATATAATAATATTTATAAAGCAAGATGGAGGTTTTAGGGCACAAGCAAAGTCCTTTTTCTTTCACCTTCTTCTTCATGGGTTTTGGTGGTATTTTGTAATTGGGTAGAACAATCCACATTGTGGACCATGGTTAAAAGTAAAAATATTGGGTTAAAAGTATTTTATTGGGTTAAAAGTCAAAATAATCTAGGTGCCATTTCATAATTTGTGCAGTTGTGACAGTTTGTGCTTAAAAGACCTTAGAATGAGTTAGAGACACAGTCATTTTTTACCTTATTAGCTAGTACTCACAACTTGTGAGACTGTACTAAAGATGAGAACTAATAAACATCTGAGTCCAAACATGAAACTGCACCTCTAGAGCATTTAATCCCAGCTCTAACAACAGGAAAGAAGATAACAAACCCACAGCGTACCCCTTGGATGGAGTCTCTACTAACCAACCTCACTTGTCTCTTCTTGGACAAATCTTTTCCCAACTCCCTGAGCTCCTGCCAAAGCAGTGAGGCCACAAGCTGTCCTTGGCCTGCAGGAGTGGAGAGGAACCTCCAAACACTGCAGGCCAGGGAAGTGTCTGTCCCTCCCTTGGAGGATGCAGTGGGTGAGCACCTTCTCCCTCAGATCTCTGCAGACTCCATGACGACACCCGTACACTGCGATGGTGCCTCAGCCTCCCGGGAGGCACGGGCACCAAAGGGAGAGAGAGGGATCAGCTGTCCCTGTGCTTGGTGGCGATCAGTCATGTCACCTTCCCAATCTGAGAGGAAAGAGATAATGCTGGCACAAGGACAGCAAACAAAGCTACAAGAGCAATGCTGGTATCACTCTGGGAAAGAGACATTTTAGAAAGATAAGAAGAGTGGAATTCCGTCGCTGGTGACCTGAAGCCTGAAGGTACACCATGAATATTTTGGGGGTAAGGTTTTGGGTTTTTCTATCTGTCCTCTTCCCATCCCTGGCCTGAGGGGAATGCCCACTGGTGTTCCTGATCCACAGGTGCAAACTGCAGGGCAAGGGGGTCACTCCAAGCTGATAGAAGACCCCCAGTTTAGCAGCCACATAAGGAGACAATTCAAAAGGGAAATCTCTAAAGTGAGCCAGCTGCTGTGCACAGTTAGACAGAAATATCTCTCAGGAGTCTGAGCAAAACATCCCTTCACATGGACACTTCATGACCAAGGGAAAACCTGTCTGGCTTGCTTGCTTGACTCAGTAAAACATATGGTTGTTAAATATGGATCAAAAGGCAGCAATGACTATGTGGCTGTTTGTTCTTTGGGAAGGGAGAGACTGGCTTGCTTTTCACAACCAAGATGACATTGTGTCTGCTGCTCTTTGCTGTCTCCTTGGTGAATTTGCTCTCTGATGTGACAGTGCTTTGGCAATGCCAAGAGGCTGGGGCTGGCTCCTGTTTTGTATTTGGCTCCCCTCCCTATAGTGGAGTTCTTTCAAGAGACAAGTAACCAGCTTAGAGGCTTTACCTTTGTCTCTGATTTTAAAATAATTGTATTTGAGTTTTACAATTCCACTTGTCCCTGGGAGATGAATTTCTAGAACAGGTACTTGATGTTGTTAAACGGAGCTCACTGGACATCCATCCTACAGGGTGGACATCCTGAGAGGGTAAATGGGACTACATTGGAGTTAATCTTTAATGTTTTCACCCAGTTCTCTCTAGTTTGTGCTGCAGTCTTGACCTCAGTTACTGCCAGGACAGATCATACATCTTGTTACCCACAGGCAGCTTCAGTACAGCACATTTCTTTTGGCCACTTGATTGTCTAGGGAGGAGAAGACTACACTTACAACCCACTCACAGGGGCAAGCCACGGCCCTCTGCCCTAGCACTGCCTCTGTCTGCATGATACGCATTTCCCCTCATGCAAGGAGCTCTCGAGATGGCAGCATAATAATTTTGCATGCTCCCAACACAAAAATAGCATCCCATTGCTCCCAGAAAGATGGGATGTGCATGTGAGGGACCAGAACCTCATTACATGCAGTGACACCAGCAGGTTGCAGAGTGTGTTTCTGCAGCAGGCAATTGCAGCGACACTGGGTGTGGTACTGGGAGGTTGCATTTTGTCTTTTGGAAATTCTCTGCATTACTGAGCTAATTGCTGAGAAGCTCACAATCCAGATTGCTGGTCGTTTGGTAAGGGGAGTTAACTATATCTTAAACCTCCCAAAACACACTCTTTGCTTTCAGGCTTAGCAAAAAATAAACGAACAAATGAATAAATAAAAAGGATTAAGCTGTGCTCAGAAAATTCCAGTCGTGGACCAGCAAATAGGCTCTTCAAAATCTGGCAAATGCAAAGACAGAGACTTAATTTGCAAGCATTGTTTTCCAGTACCTGTAGCAGGGGAATTCCACAGCCTCACTTTCTGGCTGTCCTTCTTCCCTCACTATCACTTTGGCAAGGTACCAGCCACTGCTTCCTCCTTTGCCATCATGCCCTATCCTCACCCTCCTCACCTGCTTCAGCGTTACTGCTTCAATGAAGAATTCATCAGCCTTTGAGGAGGAGAATAAAAAAGGTAAGGCAATATTTCTCCTTAAAAGTAAACAAACAACTCAAATTTATTATTGCAATCAAACCAACATCATCAACATGCTGCAGGATAATTCTTCACAAGATGAAGGAGAAAGTACGAATTTACCAAAGAACAAAAAGCCTGAATGTTTCTGCTAGATGTGTAAGGTTAAATTTGTAAATATATGATCCGCCAGCATTTTAAATCTGCCATGTCATTGCATGCCCTCCACAACTGTAAAAAAGAGAAGTAATTTGATTATTAAGAAATTCATACAGAGAGGCAGGAAATCCAAGTTCAAACCCCTGCTCAGATATAAGGTTTCTGAGAAGCCAGAAGCAGGTCACTTCAGACCAAATCTACAGAGATGTTTGGAGGTACAATTCAAAGTTGTCACACTGTGTTAAAGTCAGACAGCATTGATTACCCAGCACAATTAAGCCCCATTTAATTTCCTGGCATGCCACTATGGGCAGGGCTGCACAGGGGTATTCCCAGCTGCTCCATGAGTTGTGTTTGGAGGGTGGTGTGAACCAAACCCAGCAGATAAATACCTTCAATACCCCACAAGACACATGGATTTGATGTGTTTGTTTCATTTTATTTTTTTTCCCCCTAGAAATAGGCTCAAATAATCAACCTACAGATTAGCCCAATGGATGACCCCTCAACAGCAGAGCTCTGTTACACAAGAGCTGACTGGCCCCAACTGTCCCTGATGATGAGGGAAGAGAAATGCATTAAGAGAGGGAGATACTCCTCCAGGAACCAGGCCAGGCAAAAGTATCTGTGGCCTATATACAGATGCACAGGCAATGTAAATGCTGTGTGTAAACACACAGCAATTCTGCAGTGTACAGCCCAACAGGGAGACATGACTGCTGTGGTTCCCATCTGGCTGAGATGCCTGGCTTAGGTAAGAGGAAGATAACCACTATCTTTTAGTGGTTCTTTATCTCCCAAAGGCACTCATGGTGGTAGCATACACCCAGCTAGCTCCCAGGAAGCATGGTGGCAGGGCAGTATTTACACAAATACCAAAATTCATTAAAATTATAATAATTGTGTCATCATTCAGGACTCCAAACTGACCTTCAGGATGAAGACAGCTAAGCATTCAGCCACTGCTTAAAGTGTTGATGATGGGCTTACATATGTCAATGCTACTTACACACTCAAAAGTGCTGAATTGGGGATTTAAGGCATCAAAACTTCACTAACTCAGTCCAAGTCAATGTAATTTAATTAATTAGTCCTGATGCTCACCTTACTTATTAACGGCTGATATAAATTAATGAGTAAGTAACTAACTGGAACCACAACGGGGCAAACACCTAATTTAGAGGCATCTTTAAATCTTACTTTCTACACAGGCTGTTAGTTTGCATCTGCAGGCAAACTTTTTAAGTTAAATTGGTAATCAAGGTAGTATTGGTTTAAGTGGCTGTAGATTAGAGACAGTACTGACTTAGCAACATTTCTTTTTAACAGGGTATCTGAGTTAATCAGTGTAGATATACTCATTCAGCCTCTTGAATATATGAGCTCTAAGTTTGTCAGGATCAATTCTTAAACAACTTCCCATTCATTCACCAGCTTTCAGCTCCTCGTGCCAGGAGAGCAGTTTTCCACTAATAGGCTCCATTTTGGTTTATGTCATCTGCACGCTATTAATCACATCATTTGATTGCCAAAATTATCTTTCCCTTTTTATCCTCCCTCATGCAAGTTAGCCTACAACTTATTTTTGTGAATAAATATCATAGAATCATTACAGAACCCTGGAATAGTTTGGGTTGGAAGGGACCTTAAAAGGACCTAACATGGGCAGGGACACCTTCCACTAGACCAAGTGGATCCAAGTCTCATCCATCCTGGACTTGGACAAGGATGGAGCATCCCATAAAATAGCCATTATCTGTATTTAAAATGTTTGCATCCTCTGCAAACCAAGCACCTTTCTTTGGAACTGTACTGAAACAGTCTTCTGCACCAAGACATGACTCATTTTGCCACAATTTTGACAAACACAGGCTTCATCTAATGACAAAATGCCATCCTTTAGAGCTTGGATCTACCTTTTAAAACTAAAATGTCTATAATGTCAATGCATAGGCAAAGAAAGAACATATTTGCAAAGTCTGTTTGTGTAAACCTATATGTAATTTAGAAGCATAATGGACTCTCACACTATATAATTGCCACATTTCCACAGACAGATCTTAAAAGCACAAGAAATACTTGATGAAAGTTCTTTTAAAGTCTAGAAGAGCTCAGTGATTTCAGTGAAGAATTGGAAATTCTGGACACTCAAAGGCAAATTCAAAGTGCTAATGCATATTTCAGAAGCCTAAATTCAATGGTCTATTTTGAAAACGTGACCTCCTTTTATCTTCATTTTCTTTCCCCTCTGAACCTTCAATCAAATAATGACACAAGAGATGGGAAATCTGCAGAGTTCTGTGATCAGATTCTCAAAATTTCCTTCTGGAGATATTGATTACAATTTACCAGTCTAAGTTGGACCCTAGAGATCCAAAATTGGATACATATTAAGTAGCTTGACCTACAGATCAGATCAGCAAACTATTTGCTTGCTGATACTGCCAACGCTGCAAGGGTTTTAACTACTCTTCGACTTCATTATCTCCAGCTTTCCAGGGAATAAGCTCTGTCTTCATTTCAGTCCGTTTCCACCCCCCTGCATTCCAGATGTGGATGGACAAAAATATGTTGAAAATGAGTTTGAAAATAAGACATAAAATTGAGTGCAGCATGGTTGAGGGAGACTAGAGGAATTATAAAGGAAACATGTTAGGCTTTGGGTTCTGACTTTCACATTAAATAAGATGCTTTTTCTTCCTTTGCCCCAGGGAGCCAAATTTTTGCTATATTAGAAGGAAGGGAAAAGGCTCTCTTTTATTCTTGGAAGATTTTCTGGAAGCCTTCCCCAGTCTGAAGATGCAATTTCAGCAGGCAGAACTTGAAAGTTCTCCCCTTGAACTTGGGGAGAGCAAACCAAGAGACTCTTTCATGAGCATACAATCAAGCAAGGGCACACTGTCCCCACCCCAAGCCTCCCTCCAGCTGCAGCCTGTTACTTTGCTCTGCCAACGAGATTTATTTCTCCCCACTTCCCTAGCCCAAGCTGGCGAGGAAATCAGCTGAGTTTGCAAAAACACATTTAAAAATAAATAAAAATTAATTTATAAAATCACCCCACGCCTTAAAAACCTTGTGGTGGGGTGCAGCTGGGCCAACTTACGTTGCCTTTTTCGAATTTGTTGACGGTGTTGATGCAGTTGTAGAGGACGCGCTCGCCCGTGTCGCCCTGGTCGCCGATGAGGCAGACGAAGACGTTGGCGTCCGTGCCACTCCCACTCACCGTGCCCGTGCACACTGTCACACGGTATTTGATCACTGAGGAGACACAAAAATTGGGGAAACGACCCCAGAAATGCTGTTAATTGCTGTTTAAATTTGCTTTTTTTAGGTGTTTGCACTTCCAGCTCTGTGCTTCTGCCGATGGATTAGCTCGCGCACTTCCGCATTACCACTAGGAAAAGGAGGAAAAGAAAAAGCTGAAATAGGAAGACCTGAAATATTGAAAGAACATATGGACAGACTGATTTTTTTAAAGCCATAGAATCATAGAATCATTTAGGTTGAAAGAGGCCTAAAATGAGTCCAACTGTAAGAACACCAATTTATTTCATGCATTTTAACCAGGTTTACTTAGATATTATATTCCTTCATAGCACCTGAATCATTCTTATTGTCTCCACAAGCTGAAAATGAGAAACAGACTGGCAGGAAAGTTAAAATTTTCAAGGTGGAAAGAGAAAGGAATGCCCTGATTTGGTTTTGTTCTGGTTCCTTTTTTTTTTTTAAGATTAAAAGTTCCTGTTGTGTTTTTGCAGATAATAATACACTAAATTTTATGATTCCTTTGTTTTAAACAAAAGCATGGTTTCTTAGATTTTGAAGATAAGCTAGAGCATCTGACCAAAAGAGCTTTCTTCAGTGCTGTCTATATCTAGTCTTAGAATCTTAGAAACACCCTATGTTACCTCTTGTCCTTCCTGAACATCATTTTTCTGCAGAAAAATAAGTTACCACGGGGAAATATACAGCTGTAGAAGATACAAACATTCTTGCTCATCATCTGTGAACAAACTAATAGAGATGATTGCAGCAGCCCAAAGTCTGACCAGCAATTTCTTTGTCATAAGAGACGCCAGCCAGACACCTTCTCCCACCATATGATGACAACAGCAGCACTTGCTGCTCTCCTATCCCTAGAGATGGGTTTTGGCAGTGGATGGTTTCACAACTCCATGACAATTCAGGAGAGCAGGGTCAGTCCAAGCACCTTAGGGGAGCCCAAGGAAAAGCTCCAAGTGGTAAACTGTGAACCCATAAAAGTCCTCCAAACAAGGATATAAAAATCCTGTCCTTTTCACGAAAAACTTCATGAAGTGGAGTGCCCCTGTCCTGCTACCTCCCCTTCTGCCTTCCCAAGATAGCCCTGGAGGTGGGAAACCTTGGAATGTGCATGGGGTAAACAACATTTTCAGCATCCAGGGCCATGGCAGGCAGATAAGAAGAGTTAGAAAGGGACAAGTGCTCAGAGATCTGAGGAATTGGCTTTTCATGTTGGATTTATGGGACAAGACAGGCCCAGTTGGCCCCATCCCCTTGGGACAGTTATAATCATAGAATCGTAAAATCATTACATCATAAAGGTTGGAAAAGATCCCCAAGGTCATCCCTCCAAGAGTCCAAAACTTTATGCAGGATGTTGGGTTGTCTTGCCTGCTTTTAACCTTTAAGGTCATCATAGAGTTTTTCTGGATGGATTTTGATCTGCCACTTTCCTCCCCTGGCCATTCCCTCCTCTCTGCCCTCCCATCCTATTGGGTGAAGGATTTCCAGGAAGAAATATCACAACAAGGAGCCAGCCCACAGACCAACTTTTTGAGAGAGATCCCCCTTTCTCCAGCTTGGAGAAGGGACAAGGAATACTCCCACCCTCCCCTCCAAAATCCACCTGCAAAGCCAACAGGGAGGTGCTGCATCTCACCTCTACTCAGCACAAATTCTCCACACAGGAAAGTGCCTGAGTGAGGATTCAAGCTGCCCTCTCCACAGCTGATTAAAAATACATCTCAAAACCAGGTTTATTTACATTTTAATAACATCTGCAATTACAATTACTCTTCCTCTTCTGAGAAAGTGCTCCACTGCATGCAGATCACCAATGTCAAAACCAGAAATTTCAGAAAACGGGGGACTCAAGGTCTACAGAGTGTGGATGCTTTGGTGGAAAGATGAAATATCCCACCAGCTACTTTGAGATGCTCTGCTCTCCTAAATTCTCCCTCTAAGCAGACTTAATTCTTGTGACACAAGGTCAAGGCAGAAGTGGCCACTCTAGGAAGCCAGGGCAAAGTTCTGCAGCTTCCCTTAATTAAATCTCCAGTTCAATTAGAAGAATAAATAGTTTGGATTGCTCATACATACTGAAAGATGCATATGCACACACCACTGTGCTGTGCAACTTACTATATATTTATGCATACAGCTGCATAAATTTGCATGTAACTAGATAAAACTTTAAAGCCCAAAATATGATTGTCAAATTTTAGACTGTGTTTCAGCTAAGCTTGCTTTCCATGAATATTCCTCAAACCTTGCATTTCACATTTTAAGGAAGACTGGAAAAAAAATTACAAGTTAAAAAACCCCCACATGCTGGAAACAATTGTGCTGTGGCCAGATCTCTCCTGTTTCCCACCACAGAGGAATCTGCTCAGAAGGAAAAAAAAAAAAATTAATAAAAGGCTGGGATTTCTCAGGCTTCATGCAGCTAATGATGCACACAGAAAATACTGCAGAGAGAAAGTGCCAGAAAGAGGAGTTAATTGAATTGCATCAGTCTGCCTGTGCATCTCTCACACAAAGAGGGTTTCTTTCTATTCAGGTCCTAAGCAAACCCCTGCACAGAGCCCGTGGCTCTCACCTGGCATGACTTCAGTCACCAGAGATCCCTCGGCGGGGAGCTCCCGCACGATCTCATTGTCCTCTTCATTTATATCTAGCCAGCGGCCGCAGTTGAATGAGTATTTCTCTTTTGTCAGCGTTTTCAGCAGAGTTACCTTCATTAAACCAAAGCACCGCGTGAGTTCAGAGGCTCAAAGGCAAAAAAAAAAAAAAGGCAACAAGATCCTGACAGGTTTTTGCCAGGGAGGCAAGAGCAGGCAGCAGCAGAGAAATAAAACACATTAATAACGAGACCGTCCAGCCCATGCACTGCGGCGATGCATGAAGCAAAGCCTGTCACAGCTGATGGCTTTTCATTCCTCCTCTCAATCTATTCCTCCTTACAATCACTCCATGGCACTGAGGAACTTTTGAGGGATTCTGTGCCTCTGAAAATGGGTCACTATGTGCCCCTCTACAACCCCAAAGAGCAAGTTGGGGATGGGGTTTGTGCTGTCAGGAATCAATACATTGAGGAAAAAAAACCCAACCAAAGCATTGCAGGAACCCTGAAAAAAGATCTGCAGTAGCTCTCAAAGCAGTAATGAGCAAATTAGGTGGTGCTCTGCAGTTGTCTGTTGAAGTGTGTAAAGCAAGGGTATGATGAAGGTCTCTAAAATCACAGGTGACAATCACAGGAGAAGGCAGAGAGGGATCAGCTGTTCCCTCTTCTGCCTCAAGAAATACAGGGCATCAAATGAAGCCTATGGAACAAAGTTATGAGGAAAAAAAAAAAAATAGAAGGACACAATCATCCTGTGAAGTCCTTTTCAAAAGCTATTCAGGTTGCTGAAAGTTTAGATGTTCAAGGGGAGGCTGGAAACTTCAAACTAATAACTGGAAAAATAAACCTGCTAAATGCCTTCTGTTTGGTAGATCAGTTTAGGAAGTAAGTGTCCAACTTGAAATAGTCAAAACCTGAAAGAATGTTAAGAGGAAGTATCATAAAATGCTTGTCTTTTTTCTTAGACTTCTAAAACCACTACCTTATATGACACAAGATGTTGGGCTCAAGGGACTTTTGGCTGTTCTAGGTTCTTGTGATAGAAAATGGAAGCCTGACCTGACATGAAGCCAACCAGGCATGAAATGTGGGAGGACTGGAACAAAGCATCATTCAGGTTTCATCAAATTTCCTAGATGCTACAAGTGATGGGATTCATGTGCCACAAGCCTGATGCATCCAGAAAACATCAGACTGGTTTATATGGACAGACTGATTTTTTGTACAGTCATAGAATCATAGAATCATTTGGGTTGAAAAAGGCCTAAAATGAGTCCAATCGTAAGAGCATTATTTCATGCACCCTAACCAGGTTTACCTAGATATTATGGCCAGAAGTGAATCTTAGACACACTCGAAGTGACCTCTTGTCCTTCCTGAACATCATTTTTCTGCAGGAAAATAAGTTACCACGGGGAAATATACAGCTGTAGAAGATACAAACATTCTTGCTCATCATCTGTGAACAAACTAATAGAGATGATTGCAGCAGCCCAAAGTCTGACCAGCAATTTCTTTGTCATAAAAGACGCCAGCCAGACACTTTCTCCCACCATATGATGACAACAGCAGCACTTGCTGCTCTCCTATCCCTGGAGATGGGTTTTGGCAGTGGATGGTTTCACAACTCCATGACAATTCAGGAGAGCAGGGTCAGTCCAAGCTCCTTAGAGGAGCCCAAGGAAAAGCTCCAAGTGGTAAATTGTGATTTATCAACAGATTTATTTACAGATGCAAAGCAAAGCCTGTGTTTTGTTAAGTGCAGAGAGTCCCATCCAAGTTTTTCAGGAGGAGCAGGGGTGAAGCTTAGAGGTGGACTTGCTGTCCAGACAATCCAGGTAAGGGGTGACAATCAATGCTGGTGGAGCAAAGGACATGTGAGTGAAGATCAAGCAGGTCATGCTGGTCTTCTCCCACACAGCACAGCCCTCTCCCCTGCACAGTCTCCATGGCCTCCTCCAGCCTGCAGGAGTTCATCCCCCATCTGTCAACACATCAGGGCAGGGGATGCTACACTGCAATCTCTGCTGGAATCAGGTTTTTTGTTAATAAATTGTAAATATTGTAATGTAAATAAGCCATGGAAGGAGTGGATTTGCCTCTCTATAATGGTAGTGGTGTCTAAAAACTAGAAGTTTTCTGGAGCGCAAGGAAGAAGCCCCTGGTGGCAGTGAGATGAGTATATCAGTTGTCTGACATGGGAAGGGTGGAAAAGTGGGATTTTCACCATCAATCTGGGCTGTTGGGAGCTGCCTCTCCCCATTGCTCTCATTTCCCACACATGAACCCACCCCTTTTCTGGGTTGGAAAAGCCCTCCAGGATCATCAAATCCAACCATTCCCCCAGCACTGCCAAGGCCACTGCTAACCCATGTCCCAGGTACCACATCCATATGGCTTTTAAATCTCTCCAGGGATGGGGATTTCACCACTGCCCTGGGCAGCTGTGCCAAGGCTTGACAACGCTTTCTATGAAGGAATTTTCCCTAGTATTCAATATAATCCTTCCCTGGTGCAACTTTAGACCATTTTATCTTGTCTTTTGACAAGGCAGGCACCTCAGAGCACTGCACCTCAAGCTCAGCTGCCTGCTGGGGAGCACAGTGACCCAGGACTGGCTCTGCACACTTCTGCCATCAGCCTGGTTTTCCAGGTCTGCCCTCCCTTGCTGTCCCCTCACCTTGTTCAGATGCCAGCCAGCAAAGGGATTTCTTTTCTCGTGCCATATCCGAAGCTTGTAAAAGGTGCCGAGGTCAGGAAGCTCTATCTGTAAATGGGTAAAAAAAGTGCAATATCCATTTTTGTAAGTCAGCAAAGCACACATACAAAGGGCACCTCTGAACATCTTTTAAGAGCTAAATTAGAGAGAAGTCAAAAATACCAGCCTATTCCCTCTTTTGGGAAGACAAACCATATCCATGGGCAAGTAAATCAGTTGCATCTCCACCAAATGGAGTGACTTCACCTCAACTTTAGAAGGATCTAGTGAAGTGAAAATCTCATACTGATGATTTTCTGCCCAAGACTGAAGCTAAAGCCCTGGGAAACAATACCAAGCCAAACCTGCCACTTGCACAAGATCCATACCATGAATTTGTCAGTCTGTCCAGTTTCAAAGTTGTCTGAATTGTTGTCTAGTTTCATCTCATCTGACTTCCCTTTGTCTCCATAAACCTGGAAGAAGATGGTGGCGTCTGTTCCTGCATTTTTAATGTCACTTGTCCAGATCCACAGAGACCAGGGGTTTTCTAGAAAGAAAGGTTAAAGATAATTGTTTTAAAAAGTAATTTTTATAGGGTGACCTGGTGAGAAACATAATTATCATTGTTTCCCCTGGTAGGTAGAGAGGGTAGGATGAAGGAAGACAAAGACCTTTCATCCTTTTCTGCACAAACATAATCAGCTGCTGCATAGCATGCAGGAATGAGATTTGAAATATAATTCTGTGATTTCATTTAAAAGAAAATGAGAAAAATATAAACAACCTCTTTTCAGGTGAACAACATTCTCTTGTTATACAGTACTAACAGGGTAATGCAGGGGTGTGACCCAACCCTGTAGTTTCAGTTCACTTCTCAAATACCTACAACCCAAGCTTCAAAGACCGTAAACTCAGGGAAATATTAATTTTTCCTTTTGTCAGTGAGAAGGAGTCTCCAGTTACTTGTGCATAGTGCAATGCAGCTCCAGGTAGCTCCTAAAATTTTGTCTGATCTGTGTCTGGAACAAGGAGGAATAGCATACAGACAGGTTATCACCTCATCCTGAGATAATGAGCCTCCTGAGACTGGACTAATCATCCCAAAAATGCTTCTTGCAGAGCAGACTGTCTCAAAGCCCACTCAGGTATCCATCCCTAATGAAGCTGCATCATGTGGGACAAACACCCTCAGAGCAATGTAAAGATATTTTCAAAAAGTTTTTAAATTATTTAAATGCCTAAATTTGATGTGACTTCAGCTAACAATTTTTTTATATATATACTGTGTGACATACCCTAAGATTGTGGCCAAGATTTTTATCTCAAATTTTCATGCAACATATTAACTGGAAGCCCAGGCCACCTGCAGCAACTTTACATCAGTTTTCATACCAGGAAATTGTTGAGGATATAAGGGTGACATTATTTCCTCTAAAGAGCCCCTCATCTGCATACTTTACTGACAATAATGTGTGTTGCCTCTTCAGGCCTTGCAGCACCTACAGGAGAGGGGAACAGCTTTCTTTCCTCATTCAGACATCAGCTGAATTATTAACAAATCCTAATGAGAGGATTGCTAACCCTTTCAGTACGCCGGAGCCCACAGCAGCACAGCTCGACCTTCAGAGCCCAGAATGGAATATAAAAATATGATGACATGCATATAAATTAGATTTTTACTGGTCTACTCAGTGTTCGACTGTATGAAAAAGAGACAAGAGCTACTGAAAAATAAAAAAAAAAAAAAAAGAGGGGAAGAGGGATCGTTCAGAAAAAGGTTTACCACTGCTTTAGTAATATACAAAATGTCCATGACCACTTCTCTCTGAAAAACACCAGCAGTTTTTAGATGAGCAGAAATGAAACAAAGTCTGTGGATGGCATGTGATGGAGAAGCCTGTCCTCCCTGGGCAAAGCTGCAAGTGCAATTCAGGCACCAAAGCCTGCTCTCATCTGTCTGGTTTGGCCTCCCTGACCCCTTGCTGAGGGAAACGAGGAGTGAAGCATGCATGGAGGGGGAAACGGGACCTTGTACCAGGATTAAATGCTGATAGAGGGCTGTCAGGGAGAAATCACACAGGGGGAGATAGCTGAGCTAGGGCTGCAGCTGCTGGAGAAGGCCAGGCACCTCCCCAGATATCCATCATCATCCTCCCAGGGCTTGCTGGGCACATCCCCCGGGTTCTCATTCTTTCACACCGAGGTATCCAGGCACTTTGGAAATTCTCAGAGCCAGGGCAAATATTCCCTAGGGCACAAACCCCGGGGAGGACAAGCTAGCACAACAGTTTCTGGGATAACAGTCGAGGTAAGGAGAGAAGGGAATATAAAAAAAACCCCAAACCTCCACAGAATAAATACAAGCTATATATGGAGCTGCAATCTGCTGCGGGAGCAGCTTCTGGATGCTGTGCTGGGAGACATTTCACCATGGATACCCCAAGTGAGGTTCTACCCAGCTTTGATCATCCCCACAGAAAGGGACAGTCCTGCATGCACGGGGAGATAGGCGAGATGACATAATAGGTCTTATTCTAACTCCTAGTCTTACACTTCCATAATCTGGCAGCTAAAGGTCACAGATTTCTCAAGGCTAATGCTCTCTGTCTATCTCCTGCACTGCAGTGGTGAGGGAATTAGCCTGTCAATAACAATCAGGGCTGATAATAGGGGGTTAAAGGTTGCAGATGCTTTAGCTAAATGGACCGCGTCGGGAGGTGCAGTGTGGCTACAACACTGACTAACATTTAGATAAAGCTTATTCAAATGAGCTGCTGTTTAAGCAGGAGCCCACCCGAAGCACTCTCGGATTAAACTGTGTCTATTATCCTAATTAAAACATTCTGTTTACACACGGGCCGGGCAGCAGCGATGTGTGTTGGGCTGGGAGCAGAACCAGGCTGGTGCTGGATGTGTGATCCTGTGTGGGGATGGATGAAGATGCCCACAGGGCAGGGCACGGAGCAGCTCCTCCCAGCAAATGTGAGCCATTGCCTCCCTCTAGAGAAAAGGCTCTGCATCCAGCACGCTCCTGCCTCGGGAGGAGCTTTTAGCAGCTGGGCAGGGCTAAGATTATTAGCCCTGTTATTTCTCTAAGGTCAGGAATAAAAATATGTGAGGTCAGCAGGAAGAGTTTTATTTCCCATTCCCCCTCCCCTCCCCCCACCAAGGTTTGTCTCCTCATTGTATCTTTTTTTCCATCTAGAATAAGAAAGTTTTGCTTCTGTAGTGATGAGCAACATAGCCTGGCTAAAGGTAAGATGATGTCTGAGGCAGCCCTAAGCCCAGTGGACCTTAAGGAAATGAGTATGATTCTTCAAAATATTGTAGGAGTTTAATTTTATACTTCCCTAAAGCAGTACTTTCAAGGCTGAAATGCATGCCCCAACATCTGAAGGACGTGGAGCTGCTGCAGCCAGGCCAGAGGAGGCCACGCAGATGCTGCCAGGGCTGGAGCCCCTCTGCTCTGGAGCCAGCCTGGGACACCTGGGGCTCTTCACCTGCACAAGACAAGGCTCCAGAGAGAGCTGCCAGCCCCTGCCAGGGCCTCCAGGGGCTCCAGGAGAGCTGCACAGGGACGGGGGACAAGGCCTGCAGGGACAGGACACAGGCAATGGCTTCCCAGTGCCAGAGGGCAGGGCCAGATCTTGGGATCTTGGGCAGGAATTGGTGGGTGTGAGGACGGGCAGGCCCTGGCACAGGGTGCCCAGAGCAGCTGTGGCTGCCCCTGGATCCCTGGCAGTGTCCAAGGCCAGTTGGACAGGGCTTGGAGCAGCCTGAGATAGTGGAAGGTGCCCCTGCCCATGGTAGGGGTGTTGACATTGGATGACCTTTAAATGTCCCTTCCAAACCCAAACCATTCCGTGATCCAGTGCCTGAATCCACTTGAATCTCTCCTTGCCCCTGGCTATAACCAGTGTCACTCAGGTGACACTCAAGGGAGCATTGTTTGTGGGAGGAGGGGGGACGGCCACAGGAGGCTCCAGGACACTCACACCTACTTTTCAGCCTTTTCTGGCGTAGGGACACCATTTCGTAGAGCTCCCTCTCTATGAGGCCGTCCCCTTCATCTTCATCCAGCCACTTCCCACACGGGAAGGTTTGCTCAATCCCAGTGAACGGGCAGTAAACCACCACCTGGGAAAAGAGATTGGGAAAGTGAGCTTGAATATTCTCCTGCTGGCAGCCCAGAGGAGCCCAGACAGCACTGAAAACTTAAACAAACTGAGCAAGGACAGAGCTGGAGATTTTGGTCCTGCTATCAAAATCAGCTTCTCTGGACTAATATGAACCAGACTGGTTGTAAAATCTCAGCTACGACTCATCTGTTCTGTGATTCCTGTTTTTGCAGCAGTACATCACAATGGGTCAACCAAGAAGAGGTGAAGCACCAGGAGGGGAAGGGAATGGGAACAGGCAGGGTGGCTGCAGCAGCCAGCATCATGTCAGCGTGCAGCACAGGCCCTGAACCATGCCAGTGCAGGGCAGGGCTCTGCAGAAAACACAGGGTTCAAAAAGCCTTCATACATATCCTTCCTAAGCTGATTTTGCTCGCGAGGAATTTCCTTGTGGCTTCAGGGTAGGCATCTGCCTTCCTCTCCACCCTCCCATTTCCTCCTGATGACCTGGTACATGATCTAAAGTTGCCACCAAAAGCTGGGAAATGAACTCTCCAACCAATTTACTGGGTTGGAAAGACAAAATTACTCTCAGTAACAATGCTGGATGCATGGGAATTTCACCTCAAAGCATGAGCAGCAACCACAGACCACACATGAAACTAATACACATTTGTCACATTTCTATTATATATCCATTACACTTCCTGTACACATGAATATATGCTTATCATTTCCATGAAGTTATTTGGATATGAGTAGGGGTCTTTTTGGGATTTTGGTGATAATTTGAGAACATCCCATTCCTCAAAATTCCCTCTTATGGTCCTGGATCTTCTGGTGAGTCTTCTTTCCTGGAGAGTATCTCAAATATATGTCCAGGTTGTGAGGCACTTCTCTTTATCATTCTTTGCTCTGGCACTCCATCTCTGTTCTCAAAACTAAGATATCTACCAGCACATATTAATCACTGGTGGAAGCAAACAAGGAAGCGTTAGCTGGCACAAAACTCATTAGTCACAGATGCAGGGAGTTAACACAAGGCCACATTAATCTCTGGCATGTGTGCTAAGCACTGGATGGTACAAAACCAAACATTACCCACGGATGGAGGGATCACACTCCACGTGCTGAACTTAGAAGAATTTTCCAACATCTTCCCCCACTGCTGCACAGAATTCCTCCCAAAGAAATACAAGCTGTTGAATAACAACTCCGGATATTTCTCCACTGCCTCCCAGTAGCAGCTGTGGTCAGCCACTTTCTATTGGGTTTGAGGTTTTGGGGTTTTTTTAAATCATTACTTCTGAGCCTCCAGAGCAGCATCTAGAAACTTGAGGGAAGTCTGAGTGTAGATGATAACTTTGAAAGGCTCAGCACAACCCAAGGCTGCATTTCTGTCCGGCCCCTTGGGCAGACATCTGAAGGTGCTTTTGGAGCTGAGCAAACAATAATCTCTATCTTTGTGACTGCAGAGGGGCAATCAACCCAATTAGCAGGTGATTGACTTATGCATCTAACGTGCCTTTGAGGCAATCAGCTGCTCCCGTGTGTGGTGTACGATATTGACTTGTTAAACCGGGGATATTGCCTTCCAAACAAAAGCAGATTGATTTATTTATTTTTAAATCTCACGCGTCGTCGAGATCAGGCTGTGAATGGGGAGCAGGTCGGCAGGAACAAGCTGCCTGCAGACAAAACTCCTGGCAGTGTTGGCCCAGTGGTAGGACTCCACAACTCCTCAGAGGTCTCTCCCAGCCTGAATGATTCCATGAGTTCATGGTAATTGAGTCTCACCTTCTCACAGAACCAGCCAGAGCTGACGCCACAGTTGTCATGCCCAATGGTGACTCTGCTGAGAGGGCTGAGGAGGGCAGCTATCTCCACGTTGAAGAGATCTGTCCTGGCACGCTCAAATTCCCCTCCTTCCAAGAAAATCTTCCCGCTGTTCTTCAGGCCTTTGGAGCCGTGGAGGATTACGTGGATCTTGGAGTTGGTGCCAGCTCCTCTGATGTCTCCTGTCACTACGGCCACGTTGTACACAATGCCTGGAGGAATCAGAAATTTGGTTAGGGAAAAAAAGAAGGGAGGAAAAGAGTCTGAGAGTGATGGCTTTGATTGGATTCATATTGGAGACTCTGTTGATTTCCCACTGGTTTATTTTAGCTTCTGACTTACACACAGTGTGATGTTTGATTTGGTTTTTCCCCCCACACACATGATTTTGAGAAATATAAATCTACCTTCAGACTGTCCAGGGGAGAAACACCCAGGCATGGGGTGAAAACCTCCCTGTTCCACAGCCCAATGGAAAAAAAGAGTTTTGTTTTTTATTCACTCTGTGGTGCTGATTAGGTGAAGAAAGGAAAAAAAAAAAAAAAAAGAATTGGCAAGCAATTTGATTTTGAGAAATACCAAACACTAAATATGTAAGAAAATGCTGAGATGATGGGGAAGTATTGCTTTAAACAGTGGTGGCAAAATCTGCAATATCACAAAACTCTGAAAACTTTGGGTTTATTTGTTTTTTAGTCTATAATGCTGCTGAAGTCATCAGAACCTCCACAATCACTGTGAGAACCCACAGATCTCAGCAAAACAAGGTTTGAGAGAGGTATCAGCCCAGCTGGAAGAAAGAAAAATATTTCTGAAAACCCCCCCCTATTTACATAAAAGCATCCTTGGTGGTTTTTTTCTATCTCCAACTGTTGGTCTAAGAATGAAAACACATCTTCCCACAAGCCTTACCCCACAGAAAAGCACATCTTAAACCTGTCTCATGTCATCAAATACACACCCAAACACTAAAGCAGCATGTAGAAAATAGTTGAGACCTAAGCAAAGTTTTTTTGATTAAATCAGACAGAAATTTCAATAGGGACTTAGGATGAAGCAAAAACATCAGAACTCACTCTCTTATAAATAATCCTCCCTTTGAAATTTACATTAAGAATTGTACTCAAGCATGCTTTACTGTTGATATATCTTCAACAAAACTCCAGAGAGCAGAAAAATGAAATACACAGTCATGAATGGTAAAAAGATAAAGAAAGCTTTTTGGGATTGAATTACATTTCTTTCCATTTTCTTCCCTTGATTTTTTCCTAACAAGCATCCTGCAGTGAGGGATCTGCACCCAGACCAGTTTCCTTATGCACAGGCAGGGGGGAATACAAGGACTGCAGGTGTTGAAGACCATACAAGGAAGTAAAGAACAGTTGTTACATGCATCATCACAGTGTTTGCCTTCATGCTGTTAAATAAATACAGGCAGAACACTATCCAAAATCTTCTGCCTTGTGACAAGTTCTTTTATGGACTTTACATCCAGGTTTCTATCAACAGAGACATCAACTTGGGCTATCTTTGTTTTAACCATGTTACTTTAATACTAACTCTGTTGGTTAATAAAAAAGACTGTTTTAGGGCTCAGCACTGTGTTTCTTGTTTTGTAAAAGGATGTTTAATTCCCCAGAGAAGAAAATGAAGTACAATATTTGCTACTTCATGCTTTTGGAAATGACAAACACTTTGTTTGAGTGCTGCTGAGGAATTTGCTGAAGGTACAAGCTGTATCTTTCACTCCTTGCCCACCAGCCCCTTGTCCAGGTGCACCAGGTGATAAACCAGCATGTAGGTCCTGCACAGCTTCACAGGTGAGACACAAAGGTGGGAAATGTGCTGGCAGCTCAGGAACCCCCACACAGAACAGCCTACCACCAGCAGATGCTTCACTGCAGGCCTCCCTGAGCATAAGGCATTCAATCTTCTAAAGAAAACATGGCTAATAGCCTTGATTTCCCATTTCCCTTTATTTTATTACCTGTGGCTTCAGTGCCCCCAACAAGAATGTCCCTCTGTATTTTCCCATCATCTTCATCTAAGGCGAACCAGCGTCCCACTGGGAATTGGTACACACATTTATTGCCAATGTCCTCAATGATCACCTAAGAGAGAAGAGACACCCCCTTGAAAAACAGTGTGGGAAAAGCAAAGGCTTTTACACATCAGGGTGGCAGAAGAGCAGAAGCTTAATGTGCACACTCTTACTTAGTATTTAACATATTAAATACTCAAGCAGATCCCACTCCACTCCCTAATTAGTACTGATAGGATTTCAGACAATCAGTGAGTGAAAACCCAGCTTTTTTCCCTTTTCTTTCTCTTTTATCCAGTGAAGCAATTCTGCATCTCTTGTGGTGTAGGAGACCAGATGTCTCTGCTATCAAGACCAGCTGGCTGGCCTGTCTTCCTTCTCTCCAGAGCCTGTTTGCTGGCTACTCTTCTCCATCAGCTGAATGACAGCTCTTTGTCCTGCTTTGGGAACAGCCTGTGTTCTCTCTCTCTCTGCTTCAGAATCTTGTTATAAAACAATGCCTAGGAATTTCAGGCAAATCCAGACCATCAGATGAGCTTGTGTGGCACAGTAATATCACCAGATCCCAGTCAGTTGCTCCAGGGTGGAACCATTGAAATGGCAGACATTAAAACCCTGTGGCAGGAAACAGTTTCTAATTTGGAGGGATTTGGCTCTCAGACCAGGGTGAGGTGGAGCTGTGCAAATATCATGAGATTTAACAAGGCCAAGTGCAAAGTCTGGGCTGGGCCAATCCAAAGTCAGGCTGGACAGAGAATGGATGGAGCAGCCCTGGGAGAAGGAGCTGGGGGTGCTGTGAGTGAGAGCAGGACCTGCCCCAGCCTGAACCCCCCTGCCCTGGGCTGATCCCCCAGCGTGGGCAGCAGGGCAGGGGGGATTCTGCCCCTGTGCCCCTGTGCTCAGCTGAGCCCCCACCTGCAGAGCTGCCCCAGCCCTGGCTCCAACAGCACAAGGACGTGGAGCTGCTGCAGCCAGGTCAGAGGAGGCCACGCAGATGCTGCCAGGGCTGGAGCCCCTCTGCTCCAGAGCCAGCCTGGGACACCTGGGGCTCTTCAGCTGCACAAGACAAGGCTCCAGGGAGAGCTGCCAGCCCCTGCCAGGGCCTCAAGGGGCTCCAGGAGAGCTGCACAGGGACTGGGGACAAGGCCTGCAGGGACAGGACACAGGCAATGGCTTCCCAGTGCCAGAGGGCAGGGCCAGATCTTGGGATCTTGGGAAGGAATTGGTGGGTGTGAGGGTGGGCAGGCCCTGGCACAGGGTGCCCAGAGCAGCTGTGGCTGCCCCTGGATCCCTGGCAGTGTCCCAGGCCAGGCTGGACAGGGCTGGGAGCCACCTGGGATAGTGGGAGCTGTCCCTGCCCTTGGCTGGGGGTGGGGCTGGAGGGTCTTTAATGTTTCTGTAAAATTGGACTGTTTTAGGATTCTGTGATATTTTGTTGAAACACACTGGGGAACAATATTCCACTTTCACATTTAGACTAGTTTTTTTGCACCTCCTGCTGAGGTGTTCCTTACCAATATCTTCTGCTAGATTCCTGAATCCTGCCATAGAGTTACTATAGTATTTTAAACCAGCAGAGTACCGAAGGATTTCGGTCAGAAGAGAGGAAATCAAAATCTCTGTTCCTCTGTGTGGGTTATGTCTTAGACAGGAAAAAAAAAAATCACTATTATGGATAGAAAGCCCTTGACACTTTTCTCAACAGTGAGGAAGAATCTGAAATCTGTCGTTTCAGATAAATTTATGAAACCATTCTTTGGGAAACAGAGCTTCCCCTCCTGTCATTCATCCCACACCGTGCTGTTGCCTGTAGCACTCCTGAGTCCTGTTGTACCTCCACAGACACAGACAGCAGTGTCTGCCAGGGCTGGGATTGTCAGCATCAGAGAGCTGGAGTGCTGGAGACTAAAATAGACAAGGTTCGGGAGAAATATCAACACTCCAATGCCTCTCTACCAGCTGATCCTCTTTGGGTTCCTTTTGCTGGATTTATTCTTACATTTAGAGGTGGAAAACCATCTCTGAGTATAAGCCACTCTGAAAACACGTGGAACATGAGAACAGGTTCATCCTGGAGTGACAACACTGGCGTGTCCAAGTATTGAACCAAATTACAGAAGAAGGTCTAAACCCAGTAAACAACAACCGAGCTATTTTAGCTCAGTTATCAAATGTTCCATCTGAATTTGCAAGGCCAAAGTTGCATTTTACTTAACTGTGTGACAGAATATAGGGTTGGGGTGTTGGCTGCAAGCACTCACTACACCAGGTTTTGTGACTTGAGCAACCTCACCAACCTCATCAAAAATCATGTCATTACACCTGTGATGTGAGAATGAGGTTTATTTATTACATTGAGCACAACTATTCTGTTTTTCATTTCCACATTTTTCACGGACAGCCAACATCATAACTTTTCCTGCATTGTGTGGTGGTGGAGAAGCATGTGGTAATATTTGCATTTGTATTACACTGAAATATCCCCTTATTGAGGATTTACAAATATGGGGTCAGGTCTTCTGTGGATTAAAGCCAGCTGTGTTAAACTACATCAGCAGAGGAAAGAAAATGAGACCAGAGGGAAGAGTCAGATTTCCCCTTTTAAAATATTCCTTCAGCAATTACACTAAAAGCTGTAATACCTTCCGACCCCATAGCAGGAGATTAAAATGAGCAGGAAAGTGTAAGATAAGGGTCTTTGTGGCAAGCATATCTCTTTTGCTGAGCCAATGATAAATCACTTAAATTTGGGCAAGCTCTGCTCCTGCAAATTTTCACTGTGAACAGATGCAGCAGACAACTCTCGGATTCTGGTATTTTTATGGTCGTGGTAATGAGCTAAGTCAAGAGGATGAAATGATTTGTGTCCTTCTCAGTAACCTGTATCACCAGCAATTATCCTTACATCTCTTGGTACCAAGCCACTGAGAGGCTGAGATATTTTGAGCTCATGAGATGCTTATGTTGAATGTCTCAGGGGTAACTAACCTTTGCAAGGAACCAGCCAGCAGAGCCACCCTTGTTATTATGCCCAATATTAATTTTTCTTAATTTTCCCAGATTTGGAGCATCGAGCGTGAACTTGTCTTCTGCTCCTTTTTCAAAGTTGTCTTTGTCATTGTCCAGCTTCCTCACGCCTGAATGGGAAGAGAAAAAGTAAATAAAAATAAATTAATTAATTCAAACAAACAAACAAACAAACAAAATCCCCAACAAACAAACAAACACCTCCACCAAAAACCCCACAGCAACAATAAAAAAACCCCAACAAACAAAACTAAAAAAACCCCAACCAAATAAGTAATAAATAATAACTTCGAGGAGGAAACGGTTACTGGCACATGCATGTTTGTAAGCAAAGGAATATTTAGGAATGTCACCAATAACTGAATCAAATATTCCCTAGATATCAGCTCTCTGCACCCAGAATACAAAGCAAAGGCAGAGGACTTTATATTCTAATTAAAAAGGTACCTTTTCTCAAGCACACAAAAGACCAGAATTTCCATTCTAATGTCACAGTTACTTACAGCTCTCAGAGCTTTCAGAAATATATATCCAGATGGCTCTTAATTTTTTTTTCCCATATCACCACATTTCCCTTTTATTTTAACTGTCTTTGAAAATCTCCAAAATGTTCAAGAAAGGCTTTGGTCACAAGCTGCAGATTCTGACATTTCAGGACACAGAATTCTTTACTGTGTCTGAGAGGAAGGATTTATTTTCAAATTAGGATCCAGCCAGGGCTGTTGGATTTTTCCTGATCTCACAGGGGTTTGCTTTTATGAAAAGTATTAAAGCTGTGCCCCTGGTTGCAGTCCGTGTGAGTGATGTTGTGAGTGGGAGGAAACCAACCCAAGGCATCAGGGCAGAGAAAGAGGTCATTGGGCAACTCATCCCTCTTACCTTAGAGGGGATGAATCATTCTCTAGGGGTGTTATTTCTCTGTGTGGATATGACAGAGTGCCTGGACACCCAGCTAAGGTTTGGACTCCCACTTCGGGATGTCTTCAGTAAAATCAGATGAATCCCCCTGTAAAACTCTGGGGGATTAATCAAGGATGAGTCCTATCCATCAGGATTTATAATCTGTTCAAGGACACTTGGCAGACATCTTATCATTATTTCTTGGATTTGACAGGATAGATGCAGTGTAGAAACAAGGGAATATTTGCTTCCTGGTTACAGGAATCTCCAGGAATCTCCACCCACTTCTGTCCATGGCCCAGAGAGCTTGGTTTGGATAAATCTTTTAATAGTATTCAATTAATTTTTTAAAACTAAATTAAAGTTTCCAGACCACTGTTGCAGCACAATCTACATTTAAAAATAATTACAATATTTCTAAAACCCACAACTAATATAAACCTTGCTTAAATTATTTTTACAAGTAGCCAAGCAGGCTCAGCCACCACCTTTGCCACAGAGAAGGGATGCCATTATCCACCCAGGTACCCAGAAAAATGAGACACACAGCTCTCACTGCATTCTCTGGGAAGACACATTGGTGTTGGACCCTTCAGTGGGTTGGCACTTACTCCACTGCTTCCTGCTGGCGGTTTATGCTGCATTTTTCCCAGAGCCTGCTTTTTTTAATGGCAGGTAACTTGAGCCATGCCCACACCCAGCCACGACTGCTGCATTGCAGATGCACCTTCTAGAGGCTGTGGACGTGAGGGCCCCCAGAGCCAGCGCCACCGTTTGTTGTGCCTTTCACTCAGCCAAATTATCCTGCATTTGCCAGATTGCCTCTGTGTGTGTGTGTGTGTGTTTGTGCTGTTCAGATCACAGGCCTGCAGAGCAGGAGGAAATATTTTAGGAAATGATTTGCATTTGAATACCTGTGTCTCCTTTCTCACCGAAGATATTAATGAAGACATCCGCATCTGTTCCGCTGCCGCTGACTTCGCCGGTGAAAACCCGCACCACGTATTTGTTGACTGCAACGAGGGAGGCAGAAATCCCAATACATCAATAACTCAATGGTTTGATGCAAAACAAAACAATACAGGCCAATTCAGGCTGTGCTGATGGTATCTTGAAAGCACGATCTGAACCGTGACTCTTGGTACAATGACCCCCTTCTCTCTATTCCAAGAAGAATAAAATCCATAGGAAGGATTCTGACACTGCGTTTTCACCGCCCAGGATGAGAGGACAGATCACTCAGTTCCTGGCCTTGACACTTGAAGAGTGAAATGGAAGAGAAAGTGAAAATTTTGATGTGGATAAAAGAGGCATTAAATGAACTGGGACCTATGGACCAGCTTTGTTTTTTCCAAATGTTGATGAGTTACAGAGTCTGCCCAAGCTCAGGCCTGACCCCAGTTCTGTCCTAGAGCTGTTCTGAAAGTTTAGGTCATACTAAGCAAGTATTTTGAGGAAATAACATCATAGTGATAGAACAAGGAATAATGGATTTAAACTGAAAAAGCAGAAATTTAGACTATATATACAAAAGAAGTTCTTTACTGGGCGGGGGTGGTGAGGGACTGGCACAGGTTGCTCAGAGTTGTTGACATCCCACCCCTGGGCATGTCCAAGGTCATGTTGGGTGGTGCTCTGAGCAGCCTGGTCTCATGGAAAATGTCCCTGCCCATGGCAGGGAGTGGAACTAAATGGTCACAAAACATTCTCTGATTCTCTGAAACGTCAGTCACACTGCATGAAAATAAAAGTGAAGTTGGCCACCATTTCCTCAAAAAGAAAAAAAAAAAAAGAAAAAAAAAAGAAAAAAGAAAGAAAAAAGAAATCCAGTCATGCAGGCTTTTTAATTTAATGAGAAAGGAGGAGTAAACCCAGGAGCTGTGACACTGTGAAGATACATCATCTATGGCACCAAAATCCTGTGGGTGAGGCACATCATGGACGTTTCACAAGTCTTGTCAGTGAGTTTGAGGAGCAAGCCCTTCAGATGGATCAGGGTTGGACTCACTTGGCTCCCAAGGACAGCAAAAGTGAGCCCTCAAAAGAGTTTCCTCTGGAATCAATGAAAAAGCTCCCATGACCTTCAGTATGACTTTGTTTGAGCCAAATATGAGCAACTTTCAAAATCTACTACTGAAGTCACCTGACTACCTTGTTCCTCCAAGCAAACAGCCATGACAGACACTTCATGCTGTATCTCCTGTGAAAAATGAATGCTGGAGGCAGGCAACAAGACACAAAACAGATGAAGATGAACGCAAAAATCTGCTACTGAACAGTACATGGTGTCATACAAACCCTCAACAGAGTTCCTGTTACTGAACCCTGAGCAGCTGATCACTGAGAGCACTGTGTAAAGCCAATTCTGTATTTCTGAGTCCTGGGCACGCTGCTTCTGTGCAAGGGTCAGATGCACAAATCTCCTCACAC
This sequence comes from Pycnonotus jocosus, assembly GCA_013400435.1. Taxonomy (NCBI): domain Eukaryota; kingdom Metazoa; phylum Chordata; class Aves; order Passeriformes; family Pycnonotidae; genus Pycnonotus; species Pycnonotus jocosus. The sequence continues at coordinate 165,563 of VWYP01034042.1, read as the reverse complement.
ACAGATCCTTGGCAAAAATAAAACTTCTTGTACCACAGAATCATCAGCCCCACCATTAGGGCTGAAAAAGACCTCTAAGATCATCAAGTCCAACCATTAACCATGATTCTCGGTTTACAACCTTTCTTCCCTTTGGGAAGTGCCAAAGTTAGCGGATAATCTTTCCCGGGCTTCACAGAAATGGATTCTCTCAGGAATCATGAAACTTCACCAACACTGGGTTACCACTCCCAGAACAGATCCCCCACCTCCTCCACCACAATCAGTACATGTTAAAAGTTATTCCAAAAGACAGCAGAGGGTCTGATGCACGTGCTCCCACAGAGGCAGAGGGCATGAGAGCAAATGTATGAGGAGCAGCTGTTGGACCTTCCCCTGAATTAGAATGATACTCTCAGCTCCCAGGGTGAGGAGTACAAGGGCAGAGCCCAAAGAGAAGGGAAAATCACCTGTCACAGTTTAATGAATGTGCTGGGAAAAGGCTAAAAATCGAGCTGACATCCCTGGCGCCTCATCGCAAAACATGCCATGGCAAATAAAATAATAATGGTAAAACTGCAATAAATACTAAATAACAAGAAGGAGAACAGAGCCGGGCTCATACAGGGCAAAAAAGCCTTAATGATTCTCTTTAACTCTTTAGCTTCACTTCACAGAGCTCTAACAACCTGCTAGAGATGCACCAACACCAAAAGTGTTTATCTGCATTAGCCAAGTGTGGGGATAGTGCAATTTACATCTTCTACTTGGCCACTAAGCTGCACTAACTAAAACTGACCCATTGTACCTTGCAATCTTTAATTACAGACCACATTTTTCAAGAAGCTTTGCTCCTTGCACCTCTCCCAGGATATTTAATGTGATGTCAGTGGTTAATTTTCCACTCCACTTTTTGGGAGCCAGAAGAACCTGACAGGATAACAGGCTCCTCAAAAGGACAAGCTACAGTGGCTTAACTTACATTCCACTTGCAGGATAAGGCTTTATGCCTCTGAGATATAGACCAGAAGGAGGTCTCAATGCATGCAGAGCAGCAAGGAAGACATGCAGAGAACAAGTCCATGAAGAGGAAATGACCAAACACATGGCAGGAAGGGCAGCTTGTATGGTTACTGCAGAAACACATCTGTCCAGTGAGGAAAATGCTGGTGAAATTATTTGCCGGATCAAAAAACCTTCAAAGGTTTCTCAGCATGGCTGTATGCCAAATCTGAGGTCCAGAATGACTTCTTCTGACCTCCTGCTTGGAGCACCAAGTGGTCCCAAGGGCTCTGTACACACACGAGGGTGCTGTCAGTGTCTGCACAGAGCCCTGTGGCACAGCTGACTCCTGAGCCCACGGATGGGGCATCACTTTGGACTGGTGGCAGTCACAGGGCACTGTGCTGGGAGGGTTTTATGCTGCCCCCTATAAGCAAGGCTGTGGTGTATGGCATGTCCTGGCATGGCTCCTTTCCATGCTGATGTGTTTCTGTAGGCAAAGCTGCTTTAAGATCATTAGGGCCCCTTGGCTTAGGGGCTTCATTTCTGCTTCACAAACTATGCCAAACCTGTGCTCATCGGGTCTTTTCTTTAATTTTTTTCCGTCCTAATGACTCTGAAACTGGATATTCAAACCTGTCTCCACACCTGACCCTTAGGTCTGCTTTCAGAAAAATTCCAGTTCCTCCATCTTCAGGAAGCAAACTCTGAGCCATGCTGAATTTTTGCCAGCACTTTCTCCCTCCCTATGCAATTTGACATTCAGCTGCAGCAAGGAGAGGAGCTCTTCATGCTGCTCAGGGGTCCTTCTGTGCTTTGTACATCAGCACATCTCACAGAGTGACATGGTGGATGAGCAATTTAAATGGAAAGGGGTGCTGCCTCTTAAAAAGACAGTGAGGATTCAGCTGCTAAAAGCATGCAAGAAAAAGCTCTCGCTGCAGCCAGAAGGAGATCTGCCATAAGTCAAGTACTCTTCATTTTGATCATGGGGTGGATGTTGTTCCCTATTCTTTAAGCCCGTGGCAGAAGCATCTTTTAAAAAATACCTACNTTTTTGTCCCAATACATAGCTCTGACTTCATCTGTAAAACACAGATAGAGATGTTGCCTGGATATTTTTTTTTTCCTGAATGCTTCTCCTAGCACTGAGAACATGCAAAATGCTAATGTAAAAGCTGTGCCTCCATCGAGCAGTGCACAAGCTCGCTGCAGCACAGGCACGGGGAGGGGAGCTTTCCTAGGAGCAAAATTAGCAGCTTCAGAGGCACGTACTGCAAGATGCCAAGAGCAGAACAGCCAACAAAAAAATCAGTAGGAAGAGCAGTAGCTATTTTCTCCTGTCTTTCCACTTTCACATTGCAATGCACAAGTGTAAACGCCCCTTGTGGTTACAGCACCTTCCTTTTCTTTACAGTTGTGTGTCTGCATTTGAAGACATTGTCAGGATGCCATCTCTGGGAAACAGTGGGGTGACACTGATGTGACCCTACTAGATTAATTTAGCAGAGGAGTGGCAGTCAATCAGCCTGTCTGTTTCTGATTAACTCAGCCTCAGCTTTCAACAGCCAAGAGGAAAGGTTAATTTTGCACTGTGGGCTGGAGTCAGGTTCTCTCTGCTGAGAGCCTAGAGGTTTTTGTCTGTGAATGTGATGCACCCCCAACACATCCTGGGGGATGAAGGGCATGGGGCTGCTGCTCTCCTACCCCTCCAGTATTCCCCATCCACTGTAATTTCCATCCTGGGTGCAGCATTAGCTCCATATTCTGCCCTGAATCTTTTTATCCAGATCCATCAAACACCCCTGGGTGCTCTTGTGCAGCCCCTGTCCTCCCTCCAGCCATTGAAAATGCAGGGACATATCCCAGCCAAATCCTGCCACCTGCAAGCTGCCTGTCCAGCTGTGTGATATTCATCTGTTAATGTCATTTATTTAGCAATACAATATCATGGTCACTTGAAGCCCCGTAGGATGGAACTACCTACAGAAATTTTGTATCTGCTGTTATTTGGAGCATTAGATAGCATGTTTAGGCACAATCTGCTGGGTTTCCTGCAGCAGGAGCGTGATATTTGGGCAGGAAAACCAAGCTGACTGTGCTTCATTACCAGGGGTTATCACCTCCTATGGGGAGCAGTGAATTCCCAGCCAGGCCTGTTTCCCATGTGCCTGACCTTCCATGGAGCAGGGCAGCAGCATCCAATATCTGGGAAATGTCACAGCCCTCACAGGCAAAGCACATGGGGTTAAAACAGCAAGGAACTGAGCTGTAGGCAGCAATGGATCCTTCTCATAAGGCAGCTCTTAGCAATTATCTTTCTGTTTTCACAGTGCTCCTGAGAGCAGCAGTGTTTGAGATCTGTCCTGAGCAGCTCAGCACAGAGCAGGCAGATTTGGGAAGGGGCTGGGGCAAGGGGGTGCACGTATTGAGGGTCTCAATACCTCTGAGGGTGTCCAGCACCTCACAGAAAATGGCTTAAATCAATAGCGAGACGGCATGGTTGAGTGTGTCTTGAAAAAGCAGAAAGGTTTTAATAAAAGAATAAAATAATACAAAAAACAGGAGACAAAGCTGAACACAGTGTAGGGACAGGCTTCACACACCTGCTACAACACCTCGAGGATGCACTGAGAAGCCTCATGCTCTCCCTTCAGTATTGGGCGATTGAGATGGGTTTTTTTGCACACAGTCCAATAGAGACTACCTTTCTGAGGAACAGGTAAACAGAACTATCAGTGTTTTTATCTTAGCATCGAGCCAATTATTGCCAGAAGAGCAAAGAAATTTCTAGTGTTCTTCCCTTAAGATTTTGAGATGAGTCTAGAATCTTTCCCTATATGGAGATGTGAGAGCTCTAGATGCTGAGAATTTTGGACTCTCTGTGCTGACAGGCACAGAACTTCAGGGAAGCACTGCGTTTGACCTGAGGCCTTAAAACAGGCTTCCAAAAATGAGTGATAGTACTGGGATCATGGGGATGTAGTTTGGATATCACTGTGAGATCTCACAGGGTGAAAAATTTAGATTTGGGATTCTAGTGTATGGTGATATATGGGAGCCAAGATGGAGAATTTTGGGTGTGGATTAGTTGTCATCTTTGCACCTTCTTCTGCCTTCTTCTTCACAAATCTGAGTGGTTTTCTGTAATTGGGTGAAAGAGGTTCACATTGCTGGTTTTGGGTGATCACAACTGAATAACAAGCATAAATAATATAGATGTCAGCTGTTTATTGGATAATTGGGACTTAAACAGCCTTGAAATGACACCATTTTAGCTCACTTTCTTGACTTGTTAGAGACAACTCACATCTCATGAGTTTGTAATAGACAAGGATAATAAATTTCGAAACCACTCTTGAGACTTCAAAAACCTCTCCTGAGTTTTATCCACCCTGACCTTGGAGCAGGAAAGAACCAGGAATTCCAATACGGAGACACCTGCTCGGGTATGGAGTGCTTTACTGCATCGGTGTGAAGGGATGAGGCACTGCTGCCATCTCTGAATTGCTGCTGGAAAAGGAATACTTTTGTGGTTGTTGTGAAAAGGATTGTTGCTAGAGGGAGAGGCAGGCACCTGGACCTGCAGACAAGGTGCAATTTCCACCTGAGTCTGCCTTGCACGAGCTCAGGATGGTGGTTTTATACCCATATGCTGTGGTTCCTGCCTGTCAGATCCAGTCAGTCATTCCAGCCCACCAGGAACTGTCTGACAAAACCTCTTCTTGATGGAAGAGACTGACCTGTCAAAGTGGAAGCTCCTTTATACCACTGCTGACAGCATGCTCCTCAGTGACAGAGTTCTGGGTCAGAGCATCCTTAAAATGTCAGACAGCCTATAGCTAAGGCACAAAGCTGGGATCTGGCCTCCCAACACACTTAATTCACAGCAAACATTTGAATTTAGTTCTTGTTTGTCCTGGCAGAGAGTTTATCCCACCAGGATAAAACAACCTCTTCCTAGGTTAGCTTCTGGTGACCTTCCGGTTGGAAATGTCCTGCTGGTCTTGTGTATCCAGCAAGTGAGTCTCTGCAAATGTTGTGGAGAGAAAAATTACTCAGCCCACCCATTAAACCTCTTTGTGACACAGTAGCATGGACCCTGGAGACAGCTATGCAGAGCAAAATAAAATTAGAGCCTAAAGCAACCCCTGTAAAAGCAGAAGGCCTCTGCTGAGCTCACCAGCAGCAAGTTGTGTCTCAAAATTGGGTCCTGCTCCTGCACAAAGCAATGACACACAGATAAAGAAGACTTCTGTTTCCTCCTATTCAGAAAAGCATTGAATTCAAAGGGTCAGTTTAGAGCTCAAAAATAATTCTCTCTTTCAAGGGTAATTGACAGCTACATTTATGAATGAGCTGCACCTTCAGAGGTGAGGAACAGCCTCTTTGGCCAAGGGTTCAAGCTGGAAATGCAGATTACAAGCACATCTGGAGCATGGGGGTGCTGCAGAAGAAGGAGTTTTGCATTGGACAGAGCACTGAGTGACTTGATCTAGTTGCAAATGTGACTGCTCATTGCAGGGGCCTGGACCAGCTGACCTTTACAAGCCCCTTCTAGCCCAAAGCATTCTCTGATTCCATGGCTTTTGGCTGTGAGCACCTCTGCCAAAACATGGTGTTGGCAGGGGAGAAATTCTGAGGAGCCTTTGCAAGGTTTTGGGGTTCCTGTCACTGGAGGCAGCACTAAAGATGCAAGGCTGGCTTGACTCTGGTTCAGCATTTCTTTAATCTCACCAGAGCTCTCCAAAAGTGTGTTCTTAAGAGATATTATTGCTGTCACTCAAGGAGGCCCAATGGGAAAAGGAAAGGATTCAAGGAGTGTCTGGACAATGCTCTCAGGCACAGGGGTTGATTCTTAGGGTTGTCCTGTGCATGGGCAGGGTTTGGACTCAATTTTCCTCGGGGGTCTGTGTAGCCTTAGGGTATTCTGTGACTCTGATTGTGCTGCTCTGTCAAATATTTCATCACCCTGTCACTGTCTCATGCCCCTCCTATAACGAACCCAATCCCCACCCAGGCCAGAAACCATGAGATTCACCTCCATTTCCTGCAACTCTTGCAGGAAACCAAACCATGCATCAAAACAGTTAATATATTAGGATTCAGCCTGGATCATCCCTCTGCAGGGCCTGTGAGAGGCAATCTACCCCATGCAGGAGGCTTTGCTTGTAGGATATGCTAAACTCATGTTCCTACTGTGACTTCAAAGTGATGATGACTTTTTGAAGTGAGCTTTAAACGACCTTGCTCAGGAGACAATCGTTGTTTAGTTGCAGAAGGATGGAGCTTAGCACATGGCAACCCACCTTGTGACTGCGGTGTAGAAATTCTTGTTCATCTAATTCTCCAAGATTTATCATTATTTTTCATTAGTTCAGCCCCAGGGTGGGAACCCATTAAAAAAAAAAAAAAAAAAAGGCAAATATTTCAGAAAAGAAATATCCATTTTCTCCTTTCACCAGATCCACTGTTATCAAAATTTAAGAAATCATTGAGAATATTTTCTTGGGTTAAACACAATTGCTCAGAAATAATTTTATGGTATTGTCAAAAATCATATTGTTAACTCTGTACTTCAGCCTTGCTTTGAATAGATCAGAATTTTTTTTTAAAGTTACTTCATTTCAAAACTGAATGCTGAATTAATTTCCATATATAGACATAATTAGTCAAAATTATCACATGTCTTCAAAAACATGCTGTACTCTTTGTTTTGTATTGGGTACACAGAGATCTATGTACCAGCCACGCACTCTTGCCTCTCCAAAATCTTTTCTCTCTATGTGAATTACAAATCTCTTTTTCTGTCCCATTTCAAGGCTCTGTGCATTTTTTTTGTGCTTTTCAAGTCACCTTGCAAAACACAAAAAAAAAAATCTTTTTTTTTTTCTTTTTATTTCTACATTTTCATTTCTCATTCCTTTTACCCTTCTTTAGAGAAATAAAACAACAGGGAAAAAAAAAAGCGTGACGAATAAAATGTCCATAGCTGCCTCATTTTGGACACAGTGACCATAAGCTGAGCAAAGTTTGCAGGGAAAGTAAAGTCCTTGTTAGAACAAAGGAAGTATTTTTTTATCAAAAAGAAAAGACATTTCTGGATACTCAGTATGCCAGACCATAACAATTTTTTTTTAACCAGTGTTATAAATGAGGTGGTAAAAGATATTATTCCTTCTACAAATCCTGTTTATTGAATGCTTCACCATGCAGCAAGGCCTCATCCTGAACACAGAGGGTACTCGCCATTAGTCAGAAGGAAACAACTCATATGTATTTCATAAATATATTTATCTGCATTTGCCTGCACTGATTATATACTTCCAGTTTACAGAGTAAATAAAGATGAATTTTGATGAGAAGGTAACACATATTAATATTTCATTCCCTCGTCCTCAACTTCTGTGTCCTTAGAAAAAATCACTTTTCATTTTTCCCATCATGAAAGTTTCGAAAAGTGTGAAATTGTGGATCTCACTTTGAAACAAAACCCAGGGGAATCCAAGGGCCACTCAGGTTTGAAAAGCCTTCCAAGACCATCGACTCCAACCATTCCCTCAGCACTGCCAAGGCCATGACTGACCCATGTTCCCAAGTGCCATATCCACTTTTAAATCCCTCCAGGAACAGGGACTCATCCATGAGGAGCCAATGCTGGTCTTTGAGCCCAACCTTTTTGAAAATGAGGTTGCAAATCTGACAGAGCACCACCAGCTGGTGCCTCACATCCCAAATTCTGCTCCTTACCTGAGCTTCTAACATCAGTATGTTTTTGGGAAATATCGGCCACAGCTTTAGTTCCAGTCCAGCCCAGACCTTAAGGACATGCATATCCCAGGATGGAAGGAAGGATTTAGCTTCTGACTCCAAGTGAATCACGTGCACCAACACCTGCAGCACCTGTTGCTCCAGATGTTTCCTCAAATCACAGCCAGGTCAGTGCTTATAAGCCTTCAAGTCAGCCAACATCCAACATTACAACTCTGTACAATGAGCTGTGAAGCCTTAACACAAGAATCCTTCAATGAGGAAAGGAGTAAGCTCACATTCACAGCTAAAATACATGAGTTTTATGTCACAGTGGATCTAAAAACCTCAGTGAATACCTAGAGCAGATTAATGCTTTGGTAATAAACATTTTTCTCATGTTTTTAAAGCCAAGACCTCCCTCTGCCTGCACAAGCACTCAGGGAAATTTCACCACTCATCTGGCTTTACTAGAATCCAAATCCCAGCTGCTCATTGTGACTTCACACCCATTAACCTCAGGACATATCCATGCAAACTCTCAGGTGCATCATGTATCAGCCCCAAACCAGGCCAGAACTGACACAACCAAAAACTTTTCCTTCCAAAACTGCTTATTGTTTCAGCAAAGCAGAAATGCCATGTCTGACTGTAAAAGACCCACCCCTAGATAAAGAACAGCTACACTTGATCTCCTCTTGTGATCCTTTTTTTAATATAATAGCAATAATAATAAAGAATAGCAATAGATAGCCAATTTTCAACACATTTAAATATGAAAGAATTAAACACAATGCAACTGTGTTGGAAGTGTTCCATCCTCAAGGTCAAGGTGTGTCACATTATACATACATACATCATTATACACCAAATAAGATTAAACTTTACCCAGAAATGGTAGAGATTGGAGTAGTTTTGTGGTTTGGTGCCACACATGCAATTCTGTCCTACTGAGAATATGTAGCCTTGAAAGAGCTTGACATGAGTTGCTGTCCCGTGCACATTTATAACACATTATATCCAATCCTAAATAATTTCAGGGTGCTGATGGCCAAAAAGCCAGATGAAAACCAGTCCTTGGCTCTCAACCTCATTTGCAACAGGCAGGTTGCAAAGACTTGACCAAAATTTGACAGGTTAGCATAACATAAAATTGCACAGGAGACTGAATTAATTTTCAGCTCACTGTTTTCTTAAGCATGATTTTAAGGACCAAGTGAGTGAACATCCCCATTGCAAAATAATGATTCTGCTTTCTCAGAGTAAAGCATGTACAGAGAATTGTTTGATTAGTGAGAGGTTTCAAGGGAAATCATGAGCAGCCAATATGTGTTTCCCCTGTTCTGAGCATAACTGGAGGTTACTCTGCACAGAGCCCACACTAACCTCAAGCTGCTGAGGAGCCTTAACTGCCTGTGGTCACCCCCAGAAAAAAGATTATTGTTTATTGTTGGACAAACAACATGCCATCTAATCCAAACAAACCTCAGAATCTTTTATGAATCTGCACAAAAGACAGCCTTGCAGACATGTTTTGGTATTATGTCTTGAGGAACCCTGCAACCCACATGAAGTCCAGCTCTCAGGGCTCCCTGCTATCCAGCCAGGTGATAAGAAGCTGTATTCATCACACCCAGGGATGGAGAAAGGCACAGCCTTGGTGTCCCACCTGCAGGGATGAAGACCATGAGGCAAAGGCCAGCGAGATTCAGGCAAATGAGAGTCACCATGGGGTGGGGGAGATGAGAACCTGTTCACTGAGTGGCACAAATGATTCCTGACACTCTGCAAGTATCAAACAATGGGCTGGGAACTGCAGCTACTGGCACAGCTGTCCAAGGCAGTGTTGAGCCCCTATCCCTGAAGGGGTTCAAAAGCCTCATGGATGTGGCACTTTGGGACATGAGTCAGTGTGGGCTGGGCAGTGCTGGGGAAACAGTTGGACTCTGTGATCCTGGAGGGCTTTTCCATTCCTGATGGATTCTGTGATTCTGTGAACTGACTCCTGAATTTCGTGTCCTTTTACACCTCCACTGGGTCAGTAGCTCTCCCAGTGCAGCTGCAAGCTGTTATGAATGCACCCCTGCCACTTTGGCAGGACATCAGACACCCTCGGAGTGATCCAAAACCGGCAACACTCAAAGGAAAACCGGCACCTGGCTCCAGTTTTGAGCCTGTCCCTTGCACAAAGGCTCAGCCACAGCCATGCAATTCTAAGGCTTCATAAACTCAAGTGAGGCAGCATAAAGCTGAACAATAGGCCTCCCTTGTAATTAATACCTGTAGTGTAAATTAATCCAGGCTGCCAATAGAAGCTGCTGGGTAAATAAGAATCTGTGACACTATCCCTATCAAAGGCCTGTGGGCAAACGATGCCGTGGATGTGAATGCAGGGAATAGAGGATCATTCAAGCAGGAACACTTAGGATGTAACCTGTTCTCCTTGAGAAAGGTGTGGCATTCCACAGGGAAATGACAGGAGGCATTTCATTTGGATAAGTAAATGCAACCACTCAGGTGTCTGCGATTGCTAAGTAAGACATCCATGGTAGTTCTATCTGGATCATGGAAAGTACTCTGCTTTTGGGTTTTGATTGTGTGTGTCCAATTTTTCCACTATTTGTTGACTGTTTTTTTTGCCACACATATTCTTTTCTGCATTTTTAAATTATTCTTCTTTTGGTTTTTTTCCCCTTAAAATTAACCTCTCCAAAACTCACAGTCGACAGGAATTGTCTGTCTGCCCTGTGCTCCTCACCAAGAAAAAGGATGAATCTGGCCATAGTTTAGTCAGTTTTGGTACAAGCACCAACAGCCCCTGCTTCAAACAGGTTTCAGATGCCTTTTCAATGAAGCAAAAATATGACAAGAAAAAGAGTTTATTTTTTTCAAGCCCACATTCTTCCCACACAAAGCACAGAGAAGGTCCCAGCAGTGACCTCCAGTTCAAAAGAGGAAGGTAAATCCTCATGACAAAGAAAGAAAAGTTCTCCAGGAGAAGATCAAAAGCTGAAGGTGCTGCAAGAGAGGGAACCTGGAGGAAACTTGTTTGATTACCTCCAAAAACATTCCTGACTGTGACAGCAAATGGAGCACAAAAGCAAAGCATGAAGCTAAGTTTGGCAACAACAGTGTCTGAGTGGTTTATAAAGAAAAACTGAAGAAATAAATGGATTGAAGATGTGATTGAAGAGACATAACCAGACAGAAGAATATGGCACTGAACTGCTAAAAGGAACATAGACTTAGGAGGGAATTACTAATCTTTCCTTACATAAACTTACATTATTTTTCATTATCTAGGGGCCTAGAAAATATTAATACTCAAAGAGTAAACATCACTATTTAATCCATTGTAAAAAAACCCCCAAAATACCCTAAAACCCAATCAAATTCAGGGCAAATGACTTGTATGTACAACAAAAATCGTATCACAATCTCATTTCAGACCTTTACGGATCCAGAGGGAGGCAAATTAATTCAGCTACATTTACATTTGCAGCTGACAGTTCACCACGGCAGTCTGGGGATGTTTATCTTTCATTAATTATGGTTCAAGGGGAACTGCAACCTGAGATAGCTGAGCTAACCCTCTCCTCTTACAGATTCAGACCTGCCACCTGGAGGGAGTCCAACCCTTCACCCATGCCTCTGGCCTCAGCCCAGCTCCCGCCTCTCTGCAGGCGGCTGCAAAGCCTCTCTGGAGCGGGGGTTTATCTCTGATAAAGGTGCTGGGAGCTGATGCATTTCTGACTAACGCCTGCCTAAATCTCTCCTTTCACGCTCGGGAGACGAGCTCACTCGTATTTATCCCAGGCCAAGCACGTGGAGAGCGGTTCATCCATATCCCAGAGCCACTTCTTCAGAAGAGTGAGCGCTGGGGACTGGCTGTTCTGCCTCTGAAATGCAAAGCAGCTCCAGCAATTTCATCAGAGCTGCACTCTCCTGTACCAGCTGAGGGTTTAGCCCACGAGTCCTTTCCTGCTGTGAGACAGGTGTTGAACAGGATGTAGGAAATCACACACGTTCCCTTGAATCATCTCTCCCAGGCAGGGGCAATAATAAATTCAGATAAGGTGTTGTGTCATTTAAAGATCTATTAAGATTGAATGGTTGACTTCCTCCTCAAGGGAACCTCTCCTTAATTGTACATTGCTTTGATTCATACACTACCTTCTCCAGAGCCCTCCTGCCCCTCGAGTGTCCTTGGATTCTCCATTTCATAAATCAATTTGGATTAAAAAAACAGCAAGATACTCCAGCACACAGACCCAGCAGTAACTGGGTGGGTTTTTGGCAAATAATGTCTCCAGATGTTATCTCATTCCCTTGTGGCAGCCACCATAGGGATGTCTGCATTTTTAAAATGCTCCAATATACATTTCCTGTCAATGGATATTATTTGTGCATGCTAGCTCACATGCAGTATCCTTTAATTCTTACATATGCAACATACCAACACTCTTTTAGAAGGTTGTATTGGAAGAGTGCAGAATTACTCAACAATTCTGGGTCAATTTAGCATGTTCTTTCACTGTTAACATGACCTCAATAAAAATAACAATACTTTGCCCTTCTAGAACATCCATCAATGCTCACAGATTGCTTAAATCTGGCAATAAATTGGTTTTACCAAATAATTGCTCATAAGTGGTGATGTCAGCAGCATTATTGCAAGAGGTCTACTAATTATTCTCAATAAGATTCGATCCTGGCAAAAGCACAAGTTTCCTGTTTTTAGCACCGGACCACACAGCTCTCCTTCCCCGCAGACCTGTGGCTGGTGGCCTTCACTTCCACGTCCAAAATTAAGCTCCCAGAAAGGAGCAGCGCCCTGGTGAGTCTGTCAGGAAAACACCACTCTGTTTCCTCATTAGCACTCGCAGATGGAGTGCTGGCATCCCACCTGAGGCTGCTTTGCTGGCTCCTCTTTCACATCCCGATCGCCTTCCCACTCACGTTACACGCACCACACATCACCGTGTGGCCAGCACGCTGGTACCAATTTGAGAGTACATGTCTGGTGTGCAAGCTGTCCTGGCCTCGTTTCAACATCATTAGCTTAAAACCAGGCTGAAAAAACAGGCGCCAGCTCAGTGTGGGTATCACACACACACACAGCAAAACCAGCGTGGAGTTAAAGCAAAACTGGCACAGAGTTAACGGCAAAAGGGTTAGCTCCTTTATGGAAATTTCCTGCAGGACATCACCAGAGGCTGGAAACACCTAATTTTATGGACAGGCAACCATGCTGCCTCTTTGGGTAGCACACAGTGGTACCAGCTACATCTTCTAGGATAGGATGCCTCTCATCTACATGTAGGTATTCAATCTAATTTAATGTTGTCATGACAGATCCCTCAGTACTCGACGAACGAGTGGAGCTTGTCCAAACAGTGATTTATCCCACCCTAAGACATCAGATCTAACACTGGAAGAAGAAATTACCCTCTGGAGACATCTTGCATCTTCCTATATCTCTCTCCACTGACTATAAAGAAAAATTAGCTTAGACTACACAATTACTTTTTATGCAATGAGATAATCTCAAAACAACCCTGTCCTTTCCTACAAGGCACCAGAAAGCCGAGTTGTTTTGTTTTTTTTTTTAAAAAACCCTTACTTTTGGGCACATCCATGGGGTTCAGGCTGCCAACGAGGTCTCTGACATACAGTCCATCCCCATCCTCCTTGCTCAGCCAGTTGTTGCAAGGGAAGTAAAAGCGGAGGTGAGGTCTGTTCATGTCGGTCACGATCACGCGGTCCAGGAACCACCCCGCGTTCAGCCCGGTGTTGTCATGCTCAATCCTAGGGGAAAAACAACCCTGTTTTGGTGTCATGGTTAAGACTGGCCACCAGCACTGTAATTTTGTGGAATGTTATATGCTAGGCAAGGCTAGAGCAACTGTGCGTGTAATTCTCGTTTATGGCTGTCTATCCAAAGAGTTTCAAGGAACTTACGGCCTTTAAGAGAGTATATTAAAAATAACAACCTTCCATATGGGCAGAGATCACAGGTGAATCTGTAAATCTTTCATCTGCAAGGAGATGCTCACAACATACCTACACCTCCACATTCATTCAACGCATGCATTCATTCACCTTGTGCTGCATATCTAAAACATAGGCACACCCTTCCCACCCAGTACCCCTCCTGCTCTATTCTCCTCTTGCATTGTTTTAACCACCTCTTCCCAGCTTTCTTTGTACTACTTACTAATTTTAAATTTCATATCAGTCAGTCAGACAGCGGTTAAACATAATAATTATCATTTACATTACACTAAGTTAGCAAAAGTGTGTGGCAAACTCCATTTACCTCCATTGGGACATAAAAACAGTCCTAAACGTCTTTCCCAATGATTGCATATGACAGAAATACAATTCTTGGTGGGGAGTATGGATACTTATAAGCAATACTGCAGGTGATTTCACACTTCAGTTCAAATCTTCGGCAGTAAACAAGCTTTTACCACCCCTTAACTTCACCTTGATGGGAGTACGTTAAGGAATAATGAATAAAACATGGCAGTGCTTAAACCTCTACAGCCTGTCATCCTATTAACACCTCACAGAGTAGGTGCCGTGGAGGCAGAGATGTGTGCAGGTACCTTATTTTCTTTATTTGTCCGACGTTATTGGTTTTCACTCGGAACACATCTGTTTTGCTCCTCTCAAAGGCCGTGCTGCTCCTGCAATGCACATGCATCAAAAGGAATGGTGAAAAACCAGCAGCCCTGACAGCAGGCACGCAAGTGCTAGCGTTTAAGGATAAAGAAGTGTCATTCCTAATGCTGGAAAGACCCAGTTTTCAATGCCCTCTCCCCAGTGACAGGTTTTGGATGCTCTAAGTACTGACATTCAGCAGACTTTTTTTTCCTTCTCAGACTCCAAGAGCTCTTCCAGAAGCTGAGGCAGGAGCTTTGGGGGAAATGCAATATGCTTTTTTGTCTCAAAGTCCCACTCCCAGACATGTCCTCTCCTGTCATCCTAGCCTCCAGGCATCAAGCAGACCTGCTCCTTGTGATGGAGCAAAGGGCTCCAGCAAGTTCCCTGTGTGGCCCGTCTGAGATCTGCAGAGAGCTCAGCCAGAGATAAAAAGCATCCAACCACATCCAACTTTCCAGGCCCATCTCCCATCACTTGTTTAAACTACTGAAACTCTGATCCTTCCTCCTAAAATTCGTATCTCATTCCAAGCAAAACAATTGTAGGCAGGAAGTAGTTTGACTTTTTTGGTGAAGTGTTAAGTGTGAAGTTTGTGTTTCACAGGTGCAAGTGCAGAAGCAATATAAAGTCTATTTGCCCAGGTCAGGGGATGTAGAACTTAATTCCCAGTTCTGCCTCTAGCCTGCAGCGTGATCCTTGGCAAGCACCTCTGTCCTTTTCTGAGCTCACATATTTTTCACGGAAACACTATGAATAACATCAAGGCAAAGCTCTGAAGACTCAGCCTCTCCCACCTTCCCTCCCTGATGGGCCCCCATTTTCCCCGGGCCGCTAAGCACGGCTACGGATGATTAAACACAGCAAAACCCAGAAGTTTTATTAAAATGAACAAGAAACCACAGCACTCGAGCAGCGCAAAGCCACAGTGACAAGCGGTTTGCGTGTAGAAAGTTAATGAATATTAACAATCCCAGCAAGGAGGTTCGGCCCCTCTCGCCGCTCCTCAAGTTGCTGAAGGACCTGCGTGTGCCTTGCTCACAGGTCATTCTGTGTTCTGCTAAACCCATGCCCAGCCTTCCTCCTCTTCCTCGTCCTCGTCCTCCTCCTCCTTCTCCTCCTCCTCCTCCTCCTTGTCCATTCTGCTGTTTCACACCCCGTGCCGGGAGCAACACCGGTGCTACGAGAAAGGCTAAAATGGTTAACCTTGCCGCGAAGACAAGAGGCAATTAAACCCGGCTCAGCCTCCCCCAACCTGGCTGCCGGAGTGAAAACAGCCAGCGAGTGCAAGGCAATTAGTCTGTCAGGCTTGAATGAGCATCGTAATGACAGCAGCTTCTCCCCGCATTGGCTCGGAGATCGATGCAGTGCTGCAGACTGCCACGGAGATGGCATGAAAGTATTAAGTGAGAATAATCAGCCCAGAGCTCTCAGCGCACCCAGCCTCGCTGGCTGCTGGTTTGTGGCAGTCCCTCCGCGGTGCTGGGCTCTCTGAGTTGCTGGGAGGGATGCTGGTGAGCAAAACCTTCTGCAGGGCATCCAAAAGTGCCCACTGAGAAGATGCTTAGTGCATCCTGAAACAGCTCGGGGAAGCATTGGAAAACGTGACATAGTCCAGGAGCCAAACCCCTGGGAAGCCTTGCTGTCGAAAGCTAGGAAGAATTTTGACAAGTCTCTTCCCCTTGAGATTGATCTGCAACATCAACAGCACCAGGAAAGAAAAATCCAGTCCTTCCTTCCAGCATTGCCAATTGCGTGGGGAGAGGGTGAGTGAGGGAATATCCCACAGTGAATGGTTACATTGAAATTTAGTCTAAAAGATAAAGAAAGCGAGAGTGAAAGGGAGAAATTACAGCTGGGCCAGAGTCTGTGTCAGAGTCTGGTCCAGGCTAGGACTAAGATGAGACATTCACAGCCAGATTACCATAAGGAACTTATTACACCAAACAATGAGGCACACTGGCTTGCACGGCCCTGGTGACAAATAAAGCAGGAAAAATATGACTTGGAAATTGCAGCATGAAATTTGCAATGTTCAGGCTTGACTGGGTTCAAACCCAGGGATTTTAGACCATAAGCTTAGTCTAAGGATCTTCTGAATTTCACTAGAGCCTTGTCATTAACCTGAAATAACAGACCAGGGAAACTTTAGAAATATGTTTCTGTTGTGTTTGTTATTTGACATATTTGATATTTGTCTCAAGCAGCTCTGTTTTTTCTGTATTCTGTTGCAGTATTTTTCCCAACTGCTTTGTAAGAAACATCCAAGGAGCTTGATCAAAGACTAGTATATGAAATCCTTTTAAATGTTTTTAATTTATTTTTTTTAAATCAGATTCTTTCAGTTGAGTAATTGCCTGCAGGCTGCAGTGCTTGTGGTGTTGCAAATGTACAATCATTCAGAACACTTTGTCCACTGGTTGGGTTAGTGGTGCTGCTAATAGTTGCTGCAAGAACTGGTACATATTTGAGTGTAGCATTTTTAAATCCCTGCATTCATCTCCTCTGCAGGCCATGGGCACAGACAACAGAGACAGTGCCATGAGGGTTTTGCTACTTCTTAGTGGGTGACAACAAGAAAACCTCAATAATGCAGTTTGGTTTGCAAAAGTATATAAAATAAACATTTGTACAAGTAATTGTTTTAATGAAGGTAAATTAAAAAGGGTTGATACCACCAGCTAAATAAAAGTCACATTTGAAATGAAAATTTTAAATGTTTGTAGATAATAGTCTTCCCTTTCGATCAGCTAACAGCACCCTTTTCACAGCTAAGTTCTTAGGAGCACACAGAAAACCTGGATACTGATCACAGCAGAGGCATAAAAATAATGACCTTCAGCAGTGATGTTGTAACCTAAACCAATTTTGCTTTGAATCCCTGTTTAACAATCATTTAAACTGCCTTTCCATTTGGTGTTTTACCTTAAAATGCCTTGTACACACAGAACTGCCAGCAAAAGTGCCATGGATTAAGAGCTGCACAGAAGCACAAAGTGTTATTCTGGATGTCAGTTCAAACAAAATGTTAAAAATGCTCCATTAAACCACTAGAAAGAGTCAGTTCCTGGTTGCATCTCCCTGGAATGCTGCCCACAGGTCTGCCTGCTCCTGCCACAGATGTTTAGCAGCAGTTGGAGGAGCTGGGTATGGGCAATGATTTCAGAAGGTCATACAGCCCAAACCAACCTAAAGCCTGCCCCTCTCTAGGAAAAAATAAATGCTGCTTGGTTCACCTGCCAGGTCAGGGGAGTTTCTCATGCACTACGGGTGGGCAGTGTAGAATATCACAGAATCACACAATCAAATAATCACATAACCATTTGACTTGGAAAAGCCTCTCAAGGACATCGAGGCCAACCATTCCCACAGCACTGCCAAGGCCACCACTAACATGTGCCCAAGTGCCACATCCACATGGCTTTTAAATCCCTCCACGCTTGGGGACTCCACCACCACCCTGGGCAGCCTTTTCTGGGGTTGGAAGCTCACTTTTTTTTTGCTGAAGAAAATTCCCCTCATATTCAATCCAAACCTCTCCCCTGGCCCATCCTGAGGCCATTCCCTCTCCTCCTGTCCCTGTTCCCTGGGAGCAGAGCCCGACCCCCCCAGCTGTCCCCTCCTGTCAGGGAGTTGTGCAGAGCCACAAGGTCCCCCCTGAGCCTCCTCTTCTCCAGGCTGAGCCCCTTTCCCAGCTCCCTCAGCCTTTCCGGGGGCTCCAGCCCCTTCCCCAGCTCTGTTTCCTTCCCTGGACATGCTCCAGCCCCTCAATGTCCTTCTTGTCCTGAGGTGGCCCAGAGCTGTCCCCAGAATTTAATGTGTGTCAGAGCTGAATTGGGAAGAACAGGAAGGAAATTTTTTCCCGAAACACACAATGAAACCTGCTCCCTTCCCCACATATTTGCAATTGCTATAGTGTTCTCTCTGCACATCCATTTTCCATGTAGGATTTCCCTTCCATCCTTCACTCAGTATAATCTGTAAGGGTGCCACGAAAAGGTGTCAGGGATGCGCACTGGTCTATCCCTGTTATTTTCCTGGCTTGAAAGTACAGACAGCTTCCCTCTTCCTCAGGTTGTCTAATACACATTACAGGCTGTGAGAATCTGTGTTATCAGGCCTCTGGCTAAGATGGCATCTTGCCAGAAGATGCAAAAAGTATTGGAAAAATGCTGACAGTGTGTTGGCCTCATCCCTCTGCCCCTTCCTACGCATCCACTTTTGATCACTCCTGGAGAGAGGACACTGTCCTGTACAAACTAACAACAAAAAATCCCCCCATATGTTCAAACCATATTTACTCTTAGCACAGAGCTCCAATAGCAGCATCATTAACCTCCTCCTTGGAGCAACAAATACTCCAGGGAGTTTGGTCTGCAAATATTTAGCTAAGACTGCTGTCATGAAGCTGACAGCATCAGTCAGCGGGTGGCTGGGAATACCACGTGAGGCAGCACACGTCCAAAACCACTCCAGATGGAAAAGAAACCAGCAGAAAAGCACAGCCACTGTCAATGTCTGTACCAAGGACATTATCGACCAGCAGAATGAATCCTGCTTGAACAGACACTGAAAAATTGGTGAAAAAAGCAGCCCCACTTGAAGGGGTTTAATTGGATGAGATTAATTGCTCGGGGCTGTAGCAGCATGATGACACCCGGGAGCCAAACACCAGCGTGAAACCATGGGAGCCTGAATTTACCCTTAAACTTTACAAATTGCCACAGGACACACAGATTCTGCCTTATCCATAAGCATTCCAGGTACAGATTCAGACAGCCTTAATTACAGACATTGAATAAGTGCTCCTTCACTTTGTACTGCGTGGAGCAGCATCGTCTTAATATCAGTTTTTCATCTTTGGTGGTGTGATTTGCATAAACAGAATAAAGTAGCAGTGTTTAATTTAAATAATCTTAGCTATGCTTTATCATAAAATCTTTGAATCATAGAATGTCCTGATTTGTTAGGGGCCTTAAAGATAATTTCTTTCCAATCCCACTGCCATGGGTGGGGATGTCTTTGTTATCTGCAGTTTGGCTGTTATTTTCTAGAGAAACTGTATGCAAAGCAAACAGTGCCACCAAGAACAGTGCAAAGGTTGCTCAGTATTTCCCAGTTTTAAATTACATTTTTAATTACATTCACTTTGCCAGATTGAGGTAAACTTTAGCCTGTTGAAAATTTTCATCCCTTTCCCATGGAGAAATATTTTAAAATTTTTGATGGGAATGAGCTCAGGCATTTTTAAGACTGACATTAATGAGTCAGGATAAGGGCAGGATTTTGAGCAAGACAGAATGGTTGAGTTTGTTCCAGGAATACACCTTACTCTCATCCCAAGGGGAAAACTGGCCAGGTTTTACAGTCTGAAAAATGCAGCTGACACTTGATCATCAGGGACCTGGGTCTAACAGCTGAATTCCCTTAAAAGTCTGGCTATTTTAAGCAAAATCCTGTTTTTCTCTCTAAGGCTTGACCTTCCTTGTGGTTGTACTACCAGCTGCTGTGTGCATAGCTGCTGGTGGATTATAATTCATACATACACCAATTATACCCACTCTTATATTTAGGTTGTTCAACACCTGGGTCTAAGCACCCTCTGAGGTATTTTATTCCTGAAATACTAGACATAGGCTGGTTAATAAGGCTGAGCAAGAGAGAGGAAAAACATTCCCACTTAGTTTCTTTTTCAGAAGTGAATATGGACTCCAAAATGTGCTGCTACTTAATGCCATCCCAGACGATTAAGCCTTCAGAGAGCATTGAAAGTGCTGCAGACTTCTACAGACATAAATCAGGGCACAGTTAGATACATAAACAGCTGTAAAATGGGAAACATCCCGTGGCATTAAAGGAAAAGGATCACAGCTCCTCTCTCAAGCAGTACTTTGGCAGCAGGTGAGAATCCTTCCCTCTCTGCTCTTGGGGTTTGTTCCCTTCCTAACCTGAACAGCCCTTTCTGCATCAACCATCTAACCCTTCCTAACTTTTTATATTAACTGCTCAGAATTAAAAGGCTCTCCTTCCTGTATTTATTTATTCCTGAGAGGTTAAATAACAAAAGCAGATCTTCTTCCACTGGGCTTGGCTTAGCTATATTAGAGCTACAACCATTACCATCCTCTAAAGACTATCCTGTACGTACTCTGCAATTCACATGTATTTGCTGGCATAAGGAACAGGAAAAAAAATCTGTATAGTCACCCAAGACTGGGTAGAAATGACTGCCAATTAATTGTCTTCAGCATCAGAAATTTAAAAAAAAAAATCCTCTGTATCATCCTCAAATTCAGTAGAAGGCCAGCTGTCACCAAGTATTTCATCTTTCTTCCACATTGTCATAGCTTCTAAATCTTCTCTTAACTCTTTTTTCTTTTCTTTTTTTTTTTTTTCCCTCAAGGTAAAAACCTTTCTGTTATATTATTTGCAGTTGTCCCAACCTGGACCAAGTAAGCCTAACACTGAAAAGTTACACTAGCAAGAAAAACATAGATTCGGACTGAAAACTGTGAATGAGCTGGCAGTGGCACTCCCAGCTGAGTGCTGTACTATTTCCTCAGCCTCATCCTGGTGGAAAGCACATGAACATGGGAAAATGAAATATTGTGGAGGATCAGCACTCTTTGCTTTATGTGGGACCACAGAGGATCAATTCATGCCAGTGGGAAAAGTGTTGACAGCTGTCACAATGCCACCAAGCAAAGCCTTGGTGTTCGTGTCCGTGATGGAGCCAGTGGAAAGAAACTCCTTTGTGGTGGTGCTTTTAGCTTCTGGCTGAGCTGTACCTGGTGCAAGGTGGTAGATGGGGAATTGAAGAGTGGCATGAGCTGGTTTTGAAGTGGGATTTTGCCAAGAGCTTCTGGGCCCAAGCAGCACTTTGCCATCGCCAGTGATACAGTCCCCCCAAACTGACTGACAGTGACTGCAAAGGAGGAGTCATTCCAGCCCCTCCTAGGCACTCAACACTACTTGTCTGAACCTCCTTTCCAAAATAAATCACAGAATCACAAGATTTTTGTGTTGGAGGGGACCTTAGGGACCTTAAAGTCCATCTCATTCCACCCCCTGCCATGGACAGGGACACCTTTCACCATGCAAGGTTGCTCCAAGCCCCATCCAACCTGGCCTGGAAAATTCCTGCCCCAGGCATGGGGCAGCTTCTCTGGGCAACCTGTACCAGGGCCTCACCATCCTCATAGCCAAGAATGCTTTTAATGTTCACCTAACCCTGCCCTCTGATATTTTTAAGCAATTTTCCCCTTGTCCTGTCACTCCGTGTCCTTTGTTGTAGCCCCTCCTTTTCAACCCAACTCTTGGCTGAGGTTTTGAGTGCTGCCACTTCCAGAACCGATGTTCCTCCTGACCAGTCATGGCAAAGATTTGTGTCTTTCACAGCTGCTGTATTGTTGGCCAGTGTTAAAAACACACAATATTTCATCAGCTTGCCATGTCTTCCCCTGACCGCGCACGACAAAAAGACTTGAACGGCCACGTCTTTCACCACCAGCACACAGTCAGGAAAGAAACAGGAAAAAAAAACCCATTCTAACCAGAAGCTGAAGTGGTAGCACCATCTTTTAGGCAATGCATGATATTTTAGCTGTCTGTCATACACGGGGAAATGTAAACACTTGTAAAATGTCATGCATTTGCAGTCATAGGTGAACTCGTGTAAACATTTAGTTGAAAGATGCATGAGATTCCATCCTTTTGCCATATTCACAAAGCTGCATAACAAATTGGGGGGTTGGGGTGGGGCTGGAAACTGACTATTTAATTGCTTTTTTCACAATTAGGAGACAAGACTATCAGTTAAGCAGGTCTGAAGGCACTCCTACATCCAGACTAGATTTTTTTTTTCCTCACTGTTCCTTGATGGAGCACAGAAAAGCTCCAGACTTTGCTTAGAGACACAGAAATTTTGCTGAGGTTTGGGAAACCCCCAGTGGAAACCTGTAGTTGCAGTTCTAGCGGTCACCTCCTACGGGACCAGTTTCAGGAGTCCTGAACTGCAGAAGGCTGGCTTCCTGAGCCTTTCATCCTTGATTTCCACACCTCAGCCATCTGCTCACTGCAGCAACAGGGACCAAGCCCAAAAGGAAAACTCAGGTCTGAACAAGCTCAGAGCGCTGCTGCTGCAACCTAAATTAATCTGTGTGTCCTTTCTTTTTTTCCTTTTACAAAATAAAAGTGTTGAGAGCAGGAGGAAAGAGGAGGCATTAACCCAAGTGCCAGCAAAGACCACCTGCACAACCAGCATGTTTAATGCCACAACTGATTGAGAAATCAGTTAAGGACATCTTTTGACTTCTCCAAAGGGCATAGAGCATATTTTTTATTTTTTTAGGCTAATATTTGGGTTCTTTCCATAGCCTCGAGCAGATGAGTGCTTTCCCAATGAAATGGCTAGTTATGTAAATGCTGACCACAAGACAACTCCCTGGAAAGCAGATGTTGCTTTGATGGCTTTGCCAAATACTATGAGGCAGGTTTGGAGGCTAGAAGCTCTTTCCCCAGCAGAACTGTTGCTGCTGCTGCTCCCAGCTTTGTCACTGACCTGCTGTGGAGCCACATCCCCTTTTAGGTCCTTGCCTTGTCTTCCTTCTCTGTTAAATTGAAGAAATGGCATTCTGCTTTGTCAGTTTGTTGGGATATCTGGATGAAAATCACACAACAAAACCAAAGAATTTCATATAGACATATAATACACAATCAGGAAGCTCTCCCTGGTATTTCTAGAGATTCTGGGATAATAGAACTCCTTTGCCTAGCTCTGGTTTCTGAATTTCAAATATGGCAAACAGGGCTGAAATTTCATGTATTTTCTTTACCATTCCCATATCATTTTCTTTACAGACTCTCATGTTTGAGTTGTTTCACTGGGAAGAGAAGCTCTTTTGAGGGTAAAATTTAAAATAGCTGCAGGTACCTCTTGTCGGTGCTGTAGAAACGGAGAAAATGTGAAGTTACAGTGTGACATTAGCACAGGATTAATAATTCTGAAATACATTTTCAAGAAAACCAAAACACTAAGAACACCGAAAAACAGAGACACACAGCCTCTCCTAGACCCTCTGGAGAAGGGATTTCTGCTTTTTCTTAGTGCAGTTGCCTGACTAAGGGGAAATTAGTACATGCAGAGCTGGTACTTTGTTAAAAGTCATCTTGCTTTCATGGGAAATGAGCACCTGCTGGCCCTGATGCTCACATTTTAAATTAAAAAAAAAAAAGAAAAAAAAGGAAAAAAAGCTATTTAGAAATTCAAAAGGATCTTAATAGGTTCTTAAATTATAAAATATAGCTCCCACTAAGTTCAACATGCTGATAAGAAATGAGAAGACTCATCCATAGGATGGTGTTGACATCAGCTGGAGAAAAATAGAACAGGGCCACCAGAGTGATGTGCAACTACAGTAGCGTGCAGCAAGGCATCCAGCAGACAGGATGGAAGCAGTCTAAATTAGGAGTCAGCTTAAATTCTTCCATTTCTGCTTGCCTCCCATATTTCCTATGGCTGGCTGTAGGTGGTTATCTATCATTACTTCAAATCCACTGAGTTACTCTTCAGAATCATTCAAGGACACTTCTGTCTGTACCTGACCAGCATGGAGACCTCCGTGGGATCTAGGCATGGAAATACAGCCCATCATGCCCACTCCAACAAGCAATGAATATTCTCAGCTCCTAAATTGGGAGCTCCAAAATTAGGCTCTAAGAAAAGCAAATATCCCCACACCTTGCAAGTATGAGCCTTATATAACATGGATTTCCACCTACAGAAGGGAATGCAGGTTTGCAATGGATTGGGTACGAAATAGGAAATGGCAAAAATTCAGATTTCCCTGGTGATCTTAAAATACCATATAGATTTATTCCCTCCACATCCATCAGTACGATATTATGTTTCATCAAAATGCTTTAACTGTCCCTGAAGGACAGGCCTCAAAGATAAAGATTTCCTTCCAGGCACTTACTTGCTGGTGAGATGAGTCTTGGGAGTGATCCCATGCTCTCCAAAGAGAGTGACAAAGACATTGGCATCGGTTCCTGCTCCCCGGACATCTCCTGTCACCGTCACCACCTCGTAAACTGTGGAAGGAGAAAAGAAACATCAGGACAACAGGAGAAAGCCCTCACTCTACACTTCATACACCCAAGTCATCACCAAACCTGAGCTGATAGACACACCCTAGAGATGGATCTGTGCACCCACTGCCCAAATAAACCCATCTCTTGGGCACAGTGAACCCAGCTGTTGAAAATCATCACATCAAACAAAACTCCTGGAGACACTTTACATGGGCAGACAGACACTGAGTTAGGATGGATTTTGCTGCAAATCAGACACTGCTCTGTGAACATGCTGCCTCCCCTACTGTAAAGCATGTGCATGTGTTACATAGAGCAGATGAATTTATGTGAAGTGTTAAAGCTGTTGAGCCACTTTTCATTTATGTCAATGCAATGCACGCTTTCCTGTTTGCTCTGATAAGGTATTTGTACAGGAGCTGAGGCATCACTACAGCCAGGAATTTTGAATTTTGGTTGTTCTGGAAAATTTACCAAAGACAGAATGGTAAATCATGAGGAGAATCACAGAATGTCTTGAACTGGAAGAGACCTGGAAGGCCCCCAAAAAGCTCGCTCAACGAGGCATCAATCCTTCCAGTCTCTCACAGGACCCACAAGGATGATCCAGTTCAGCTCCTGTCCCTGCACAGAGCCCCCAACAATCCCACCCTGTGCAGCCCTGGCAGCACTGTCCAAGCTCTCCTGGAGCTCTGGCAGCCTCGGGGCCGTGCCCATTCCCTGGGGAGCCTGGGCAGTGCCAGCACCCTCTGGGGGAAGAACCTTTCCCTGATATCCAAGCTAACCTCCCTGACAACAGGCAGGAAAACACTTAAATTAGAGTCTCAAAGCTCTATCTATTTATCTTTTCAAGTAGCAGACTGAGTGACAACTTTATTTACACACACATATATCTTCTTGGGAGACATACAAGTTAAAAAGTGCCTTTTACTCAAGTGGCTTGACAAGACCCAATGGCCAAAAGGCAGAGCTAGACAGATTCAAACAACAATCAGGCACACATTTCTTAGGATGATGAGTGATGCTAGAACAAGACTTGAGGCTTGAAAACAGGTTACTTTACTGAAGGACATGTCTTGGTTGGCTCAACACAGATGGAACTGGAAGAAATTACCAAACCTTGCCTGTGGTCAAACTACACACCCTGATGGTCCTTTTTGGCTTCAGACAACATGATGTTCATGATCTGATAGTGTTTCCACCTAAAAACTGTAAGCTAGAGGAAAGGCTATGCTTCCATCATTTCATCCTGCACAAACTGACTGTCAGCTATGGGATTTCCCACAACTAAGGCTGTAAAAATGTCCCTCTTCATGGGTGCATCAGAACGGTTACATATTTTATTAGTGTCTATCTCTCCCTCACTACATCACAAATCTATTGTATCCACACATCTCTTCTATTCTATTCTACTCTATTCTGTTCTATTCTATATATATTCAAAAGATACAAAAAATATATTGTAACTCTGCTCTGAGCATCGAATGTTTTTCCCACAATAACACTCTTCTCTCAAAACATCACCAGAAAGAAATTTAATCACCATTTCAACCAAAAGAGTGAATCACAGGGCACCCATGTAAAACTGATTAAAAACTATTCTTTGTTTTCATCAACTCTATGGCATTGAGAAAAAAGAAAATAATGCAATATTTTCCTAATCTTACCCTCCCATGAATGCAAATAGGACAGAAAGGGAGATGTTATTGTAATAAGTACAGTAAGTTGTGATCTGTGCTCGGCAGCATTTTAAGAATCCCCTGGCTTTGTGTATTTCATCTACAGGCTCAAAGGAAGAGGAGATCTGTCTGAAAAAAAAAAACCAAAAAACCCCCCAAAAAACCCAAAACAAACAAACAAAAACCCCAAAAACAAAACAAAAAAACCCCAAACAAACCCAAACAAACAAACAAACAAACCAACCAAAAATAAAAAAAAAAAAAAAAAAAAAAAAAAACAANAAAAAAAAAAAAACCAACCAAAAAAAAAAAAAAAAAAAAAAAAAAACAAAAACAAAAAAAACCCCAGGAAGAATATGGTATCCACAGCTTGCGCATGAATAATATGCATGAGCAGTGCTTTCATTTCACCTTCCTCCTGTTAGCATTCCCGCATGCCAACGGGAGATGTTTGGCAGAGCGGGGGGAGGCAGAGGCCGTGTTTGCATTAGCCATTAGCAGGAGGGAGGTTTGTAATCCTCACCCTGCCCCGGTGAGTCACCGCCCGTCGCTCCGGGGCTTGCGGCTGCACCGGCTCCGCTTCGGGAGCAGCCGGCTTACGCTGAAACATTGCCGTGCTCATCCGGAGCAGCCTTTTATGCCTGATCATCTCAAAGAGCGTTATGACTTATCTGTGCCGTGGAAGTGTTTGTCACTGTCAGAGCTCCCTGCAGGCGCTGCCAAAGTGGCAGCTACAGCTCAGCATCCCCCTGAAAGCTTCAACTGCTGGATGCGGCTCTTGGTGCCTGGTCTGGTTGACAACATCGTGTTTGGTCAGAGGTTGGACTCAGTGATCTTGGAGATCTTTTCCAACCTTAATGATTGCATGATTCCAAGCTTTTTTAGGGGAAAGGATCTTTAGGCGTTGTCTCCTCTTTCCCCACAGAGTCTTAGCAAATTTTCCCCCTATTCTGGTTTTCAGGAGTGAGCTCGAGTTGTGTTCAACTTTGTGCTGGTATGCAGGCATTTTTCATATGAGAAGAGAAAAAAACCCAGCCATCACAACAATCTGTAAGTTCCCAGAGACCTTTCAAAAGCTGAGACAGTTTTTCTAGAGAGATTTTTTACTGCTAGAGAGGTGCTAGGACTTACACCTTGCATGTGACAGAATCTGCCATGTTAAACCTGCCCATCAAGTGAAATCCATTCTTGAGCTGCTCTGCTGCACCTGTGCAGGTATTGATACCACCTAATCTATACAACTAATCTTAATTTCCTTGCAGAAGTTGTAGAACATCACCTACTCCCACTTTTCAATCCCTAGCAGGTGAAGTGATGGGATACAAGGACATTGTCTGGGACAAAACCCATCACCAAGGCACAATATCCCCCCCATAAAAATCAAATCCCTCATCTGGTTTCTGCAGTGGGAGTCTCACAGTTGCAAAACAATGACAACCCGAGTAGATGGGCTGCACTTTGGGCTCACAGCCCCAAAATCAGCCTCCATACACTGCAGTGGGCAGGCAGCACAGGGATGAATAGTTTTCACCAGGACAGATGTGCTGAGCCCTGCTTGGTTAGCTTATGTCATTACAAGGCATGCACTGTGGTTAACACCATTTTAATTAACTTTGCACCGAGGGGCAAAAGGAGGGTCTGGGTTGGTGACATCAGCACATCACTGCATTTGACACACGTCACAGTGCACTGCTGGAAGAGGGAAGGAGCCCTGCCACCCCTTTTCCAGCATTAGATCTGGATGGCCAGCTGTGCAAATAAATGATGTACCAGATTTCCAGTGATGTCATGGATGCAGGACTCATATTTTCCTTTGCAGGAAGGAAATTAAAGTTTAATAGTAATATTGATGCCAGCTCCTTCTGCAAAAGGCAGGAGACAAATGCAGATTATTTTGCCACTTCCTTCAAAGGCATGGAAGTTCAGCAGTATGAATTCAGGAGAGTTCCTTTTCTTTGCACTTTTTTTTTTTTCTTCAATTTTTTATCAGCCCCTGACAGTTAATGGGTGTCATATTTTCTCTGCAGCTTAAGGGCCCAGCAAGCAGAAAAGGATACTGAGCTGGGGTGGGGATCAACATTTTGTACCCCAGCCCCTTTGCTGGGAACAGCATCCATGATATAGTTCAACAAGACCTGTAGGTTACTGACATTTCATAACCACCCTTTAGTTTGTTCCTGAATAATTGGATATTCTGACTTTGAGAGAACATGTCCAGTGTTATCAAATCCCAAGCATAAATATCTTGCATTTTGTGATTTAGGATGATAAAACTGAATTAACTAAAATGCTTGAAATTGGATATCTGTGGAGGTTATCTAACCAAAGCTGGCATCTAGGTTAGAAGGATCAAATTTACTACTTCAATGCTCCAGTTGTGACAGAGAGCATTAGGAAAATACAGAAATTAAATTCTCAGCTATCATATAAGTTTCATACATCTTCCCACCAAGTTCTTTATTTCCTTTCTGGATGGCCTCGTTGCATTTCCAATCTTCCCATTTTGAGTCCCTATTTTTCACACTCTACATCACTCAAAAGATCCAAGTTCCCATGGACGGTCCACCCCCATAGTTATTTTCTGGATCATGGGCATTAATGTTCACCAAAGACTTTCCTCCATGGTGCTTCCTCAGAGCTTTGCAATAACTTTTGTCTTCTGTGATGTTAAAAACCAACTCCTTTTACATGTCTCTGCTATTTTTACATACTGAGATGTACCTTGGCAGAGGCTTCTTAGTCTCTCCATGTTTGACTTTGCACTCGCGATGCCCCTACTTCCTTCTTGGCCAAACATAACATGACATTCCCATGTCTCCAAATATTTTCACTGGTCATCCATCTCCTTTCAGACATGGACAGGATCCCCAAAGACCTTCACAAGCTTCACCCAAGGGGTCAGGTCATGAAGCCAGCATTCAGATGCTCCTGCCCTGGGGCTTGGAGCAACCTCCTCTAGTGAAGGGTCTCTCTGCCCATGGCAGAGGCTTGCAATTAAATATTCTTAAAAGTCTGTTGTTGCTGTGCATTTCCACACCCAAGCAAATGGTTCTATTCAAGGAAAAACGTTTTGGTTTACTTTTGAACATAAAAGGAAGCCAAGCTAGAAAGTTCCATGCCCTTCTCATCAGCATTGGCCCAGAGCCAGCAGAGAGGCACTGATTGGACTTTGGAAATGCTTCTCAAATCCTGTTGCCAATTTCATTGGGCAAGGTGCCAAAAAGCCCACCTGGACCATCAAATACTTAAAAAACTGCACAGGGGGGCTCAATCACTTTTTTGGACTGTCTTAGAAGGGTAAGAGTTCAACTGTGTTCAACTTATATTTCTTTTGTTTGATAATGTTTATTATTTTTTGTCATTATTAAAACCCTTCGTTTTACAAAGCACATCCAGGGAAGTTGTCTCACTATTATTTAAGCCACTCTGGGTAGTTGCAGGTCAACCCTCAGACTTGACACATCTTCACAGAGCTTATTGTACATTTATTACACATTTATTCCATGTTTATTACATGCCATGAGTAAGACTGTATCAGTCCCTTCCAACTCAAATCACTCTGTGACCTGTGGTACTCCTTAATGCTTTTCCTAGCAATATTGGCTGAGTTTATGGCAGCCCCTGGGTAGGGGAGCCCCATAGAGAGATCACCAAGGCAAGAGAGAGAGGGCTGGATCCCAGACTGATCATCATGCTGCACGGGCCTCTGCTCACAGGGAGACACCCACATCAAGGTGTTTTTGGGCGGCAAACAACCCCACCCCAAGGTCAAAGTCTATTCGGAGTGCTCAGATTCATGGCCAAGTTACAGAAATCCAAAGCGTTAGTATGGGAATGCTTGACTTTCAGCCCAGTCTCCAAATCTTGCTTTTCTCCCAATGGGCCAGGCAGAGTCAATACAAAGCTTTAATACACTCACTGATACAGGCTCTTTTGTTCCAAATGCTATCTCAATCAAGTGGAATTTAGTTCACTTATCTCCTCTGGTAGATATTGAATCCCCAGCTGACTGCAGTGTTCAGCTATCCAGCACGAAGGCTTCAGGAGCTGGTGAAAGTTCCAGCAAGCTAAACAGGGCTGATTTGCTATGAACTGCAAACCCACTACTGCTTTTCTCAGGCAAATACAGGCTCAATAAAGGAAATTACAGACAGTACTTTCTTTGTTGGAAATAAGCATTCAGAAATGGTCATTTCAAGCGCAGGACAGAGACAGCATAAAATCAGTATCAAGTTACATTGCATCGCTGCTGGAAACACTCACATCCGTTTCCTTGCCTTGCAGAAGGAGATGATAAATACGAAGAGGGCTAACATAACTCCATCAATTCAATGATGAGAGTAGAGAAACACTTGCTTCAAAATGACTCCTAAAATTACTGTAAAAACTATAAACACTGACAAGTGCAGACTGGGACACTGTAGCCAAGAGCATGGAAACTTCCCTTAGCTGTCCAAGAAAGGAATATTTCCAGGATAGAAGAGTGCTTTGGCTGATAAAGTCAGGTTTTTCTGACTCCAACAGCATGGGACTGCTCAATATCAATTATTGCAGTGACTGCAGGTCCTGTCAGGCCATGCTCTCATGAGGTGAATATGGAGAACTGAGCTGGTGCCTAAAACCTGTCTAGCAAGACTGGCCCTTGGTAGAAAAAAAAATTAAGGCTGTGCCACAAGAATGACTAAGCAGGTGAAATAAGACAGAAAAGATAGTGAAGAGTTTGGGGAAGGAAGAGGGAAAGCAAAACCCACAAGTTTATGAAGGGATGTGTCAGAGGATGGACCAGGCTCTCCTCAGTGATGCAGAGCAACTGAACAAGAGGAACAGGGAGAAACTGATGCTCAGGAAGTTCCATGTGAACATGAGGAAGAAATTCTTCACTGTGCAGTGACCAAGGGCTGAAACAGAGACCAGAGAGGGTGTGGAGCCTCCCTCACTGGAGATATTCCAGAACCATCTGGAATATCCCACGCCCTGTGCTTTGGGATTACCCTGCTGGAGCAGGGAGATGGAACCAGAGGACCCCTCCAGCCTGAGCCATTTTGGGATTCTGTGATTCATCTTGAATATAAACCCAAATCAACTCCAACAGCTTTGAAGCTGTGGCTTTCAGAGCTACCTTCAGATGCATCTGTTTAGCAGGATGCATTTACCTCAGCAGCACTAATGGCTGTTTGCACTTCACTGCACTTCCAGCTGGGAATTCACTGATTATTCTCAATATTCACTTCATGTTGATTCATGCAAAGCACCAATCACTCTGGCTTCTCCTGAAGCACTTTGGAATGTGTTTGTCTTGGAGCACCTGAAGAGTACCTTGACATTTATGCAAAACACTTGGAAGTTTTCAAGGGTCTGTGCTGACTGTTACAGGTTATGTTTGACAAAACAATGCTCTGTGCATGTGAACACATCAGTTAAATACTTATGATGGTTGCAGTTTAATCAGGACCATCCTTTACCCTGCACACACACAGGCCTTTTAAATCGGAGCCTGTTTGTTTTTAGTCAGCCACAATTTCTGCAATAATCTCTTGTCACACACAAAATGAGTCAAATTCTTCTCTCATTCACTCTGAAGCAAATCCTGACTAACTCCATTGACTTGAGCACAATGGCCTTGGATTCGTACCTCAGAACTGTGAGCAGATTTGGGCCTCACACTCTATGAGAGACTGCCTGCTCTTTATGTGCTTAATGGAAAGAAGCTTTTGAGTCTGGCATGGATGCCAAATTAATTATTCAGAGCAAAAGACAGGGATTTTTTTTTTCACAAATATTTGGACTGGTTGCACACTGTTACACATTTTGCTATTCATAGTTTATACAAGGAATTGCAGAATTAATAGCATCTTGCATTTTAAGACTTGTCACGGACATGAATTAGGGAGGTTTTCTTCTAGCAAACTTAGTGCTGGTACATACAAGTATCATTATCTTGAGCTCTGAAATATCATTTATCTCTTAAAATATAAATCCAAAGCTGAACACTGTCCTCCTGCCTGTTCCCACAGGCAGAGAAGTCCTGGTTTGGAGTGTGTTTTACTTCATCAGCTATTGTAAAAATCAACATTTCATTCTCATGCACCATAGGAAGCCAAACTCAATTCATGTGGTGCTCCAGCTACCACTTAAAGAGTATTTTTTGCCTGAGCACTACCAGCAAAAAACCAACCCGTAGTTCCTTGCTGGAAAAGTAAAGTAGAATTAGTTTAGCAATAAACATCTTTTTTTATTCAAGCTTAAATTGTGTTGGAGGAAAATGCTGTGCCTCAGGGGAGGGAGACACTCACAACAGAAACCTGTTCCATTTCTTTCATCATCTCTTGGAGGCAAGAAGGACCTGCCAGGACATGGGGTGTCTCTGAGTCACCACTATTGACAACAACATTAGAAATGTCTGTCCAATGGGAGGTGTACAGCACAGCCTGGGTAAAATATGAAATTGATTTTATCTGCAGCACTGAACAATGTCTGCGGTAGAGCAGTGTGTCTGTAGGATGCAGCTGGAAGTAATTCCCTGCTGTCTGTCACGTCTGTGGTTAGAGGGATGGAGCACCTCTCCTCTGAGGAAAGGCTGAAGGCATTGGGATAGTTCAGCCTGGAGGAGAGGAGGGTCTGGAGTGACCTTCCAGTAGCCTTGCAGTACCTGAAGGGAGCTTATAAAAAAGCTAGGGAGAGATGTTGGACAAGAGTCTGGGTAGCCTTGCAGTACCTGAAGGGAGCTTATAAAAAAGCTAGGGAGAGATGTTGGACAAGAGTCTGGGTTGACAGGGCACAGGGAATGGCTTCCCACTGCCAGAGGGCAGGGTTAGATGGGATACTGGGGAGAAATTCTTCCCCTTGAGGGTGGTGAGGCCCTGGCACAGGGTGCCCAGAGCAGCTGTGGCTGCCCCTGATCCCTGGTAGTGTCCAAGGCCAGGCTGGACAGGGCTTGCAGCACCCTGGGATAGTGTATCCTTGCCCATGGCAGGAAGTGGCATTGGATGAGCTTCAAGATCCCTTCCAACCCAAACCATTCTGTGGCTTTATGTTCTGTGTCACTGGACTCTAACAAGATCCCCACCTTACTTGAGACATCTAGATCCAAAACCAAGATCAGCCAAGATCAACCAAGATCAAGGAGTCATGCTCTCCTGGCTGCCAGCCCTGACCCCAACACCCAGGTAGGGGGAAGAGCAATTTCACCAAAGATTCTCTTATTGCCCACTCTTGCCCTGCATCTCTGGCCTGGGGGCATTGCAGGTGTTGGATGTTGGATGTTCCCTGACACCAGAAAGGCAAGATATTTCTCACAGCCTTTTTTCCGGGGAGCAGCTGAGCTGTTTTCACAGAGAAAAGCACACCCACATCAGCGTGTTTCCAAACTGCTTTGGCCTGAGGCTCTGAATCCAACAGGAATGTGTTCAGAAGGGAACAGCTGGCAGAGCAACTGAGCAGACAGCTGGGAAAGGCATGGAGTCAACAGCTGGCAAAGCCACCAGCAGGTGAGGTCTGGGTGACACTGTGGTCATGGACAGCTGGCCCACAGCAGGCACCCTGGCTGCAAGCCCGAGGGGACACTGCACCCTTGTCACTCTTGGGTGAGCAACCAGCACATGTTGCTCCTGGGAGCTGATTTCTGGCTGTGTTTCAGGCTCGTGCTTGGCCTAAGCAGGGAATGATGCCTGACAGAAGCTTGTAATAAACACAAGCTATGTGTGTTACCTGTATTTACGTGAGCATTGTTAGATCTGTCGTTATGGGTTAGCCTGGGTGAGGTTTGGAGCAAACTGGTCTAGTGGAAGGTGTCCCTGCCCATGGCAGAGCACTGGAATTATGTAACCTCTAAGGTCCCTTCCAACCCAAACCATTCTAAGATTCTATGATTCTAGGAATAAATAACAATTCCCCAATTTAAGTAGCCATGGCACAGAGTTTCTACTATTCAAATAGCACCTCAAAAATAATTAAAAAAAAAAAATTGCTACAGCCTTCCCCCCTCCTACCTCTGCCTTCTTTACAAATGTGTCTTCATTAACACTTACAGCTCACAGAGAAACTCTGATTGGGATACTACTACAATACAGATGTCTATAAAATGCAGAACTCCAAACTGATGCTGAAAAATACAATAGATCTGAACATCAGGTGACAAAGTGCCAAAAAGACCTAGTTTCCAACAACCACATTCAATTACAGCAACAATGCACAACTCCTCAGTGATATGTGTCCAGCCTGTCTTGAAGTACACGTAAATCCATCAACAGAAGCCACAATTATTATTTTCAGTCTTCCTTTAAGTGTTGCCATTCAGGTATTGGTGTCATTGTGTTGCAAGGAAGAAAAACCCCTCTGACAATGCCTGGAGAAATAGCTGCACCCACAAGGCACTGACAATAAATAAATATTTCTTAGAGCAGCAATAGTCACCCAAGAGTAATCCTTAACCAGACAAAAACATGTTGTGAATCTGGAAGCTACATCCTGATTGCAAGTTTGACAGTGAAACAAACCCTCAGTGAACACCACATCCCAGCAGTGATCAGAGGCTCTTGACACCAAACCCACCATGAGTCTCTGCTTTCCTGGGGCTCAGATGGATAAATCACCTCACCTGAGGCTGTAGGATTGTCCTGTGCTGGAAAAAAAATACTGGTTTGCCCTGGCCCCCTCTCTGTGCTTAGCCACTTATAGCTCAGTATTTTTTTTTTCCCAGACTTTCCATCCTGATGGATGCAATTCTGCTGTTTTAATGGAACAGTATTCAGTCCAAATTCCCAGAGACAGGATGATAAACAGCTTCACAGAGGGCCTAGAAGATGTATATTCAACAAAGTATAAATGGGAACAAAACTAATGATCCTTAAAATATCAATGCAGTCCTGAAACTGGGAATTTGATGTACCAGTAGAGGAACTGCTGTACCTGTGAGCAAAAGCATCACTTCAGTTCTCTTTCTGCAACCAGAGAATGAAAAACTACCCAGGCAAAGCTTGGATGTTTTAAAGCCATAGGAATCTTGATTCTTAAGGGAGGAAAGAGAAAAGGGAAGAGCAATACAAGGGAAAAGGGAAAGGTCAAGAAACCCAAATATTGTTGAATCATTCCAATGTGATCAAATTCTAGTGAACACCTGCATCCTCTAAAGGTCATCTTCCTCAGAGAGGGCTCCTTGGATGCTACAGATAATTGAATCCAGACTGATAGGATACCTGTGTTATGGGGAGCACATCTAGGGCTGAGCATACTGATCTGCATTTAACACCTATTCTCAGTGCAGACTCGCTCAGTTCCTCTCCCGGAACTCTCAGGTATTTTCTATTCAAGTCCAAACCCAAACACTCAATCTAAAAGGCACCCACAGGCAGTTAAGGCTATAAAACTGAGCTCTATAAAACTGAGCTCTCCACTCCATTCAGATCTGATTGTTTTGGGTGTGAGGGGAGCAGCAGTGCTGGGAAGCTGCGGCTCCTGCTCGCGGGTGTGGGTTTCACATCAGCTGCGCCGTGCCTTTGGCAGCCTGGCACCCACAGCTGTTCCTTGATGCTGTTTTTGGTGCTGCCAGCTGGGCTGAGCCATCCCAAATGGAGCATGTGTGCCTAACAAGAATGAATCCTGCATGTGTTTGGGGTCCTGCCCTGGCAGAGGGAGGGGTGGGGGACCACAAGTGCTCGCTCCCCCCAGCTCTGTGCCTGCACTTGGCCAAACACACACCTGCAAGGGAAAGGTGACATCTGCAAATCTCCAGACAACAGCAAGAACTTGCTCCAAAAAGGTTTATTTGCGTTCATCTGCTTTATGACACTGATTTTCCACACCAGTGACTAGTGACAGCCCTGCTCCAAGTCCATGGCTCATCATGGGCCACGAAGAGCTACTGTGATTCCTTGCAAGGCCCCTCTCCCAGCATTTTAATCACACATTTCCAATTTGTAAGGCCCTGTTTCAGCATGACACCTCCAGGCAACCTCAGTTCTCCAGTGGGAGTACACAAGTGTGTATCAGGGGTGTCTAATAGACAGGCACAAAGATTTTTTAGCACCTACATAAAAGTTATTATCAAGTGCTCCTGAAACTAATCAACACTTCAGTATCACAACTAATTTAGTATTGGCTTGTTCTGTCACACAATAGTGAACTTCTGTGATAGTTCATAGAATCCTAGAATGGCCTGGGTTGGAAAGGACCTCAAAGACAACCCAAACCCCAGCCCTCTGCCATTGGCAGGAACACTTTCCACTATCCCAGGTTGCTCCAAGCCCCATCCAAGCTGCCCTTGAACACTTCCAGGGATGGGAGATCTTGTGGTTCACCTCCTCCACAGACAAGAATTTCCTCCTAAACCCACCCTCTCTCAGTAGGAGTCATTCCCCATTGTCCTGTCTCTCCAGGCTCATGTAAATAGTCCCTTTCCAACTCTCCTGTAGGCTTCCTTCAGGCACTGGAAGACTCAAATAAGTTCTTCAAGTTCTGAAGCCTTCTCTATTCCAGGCATGTACACACATCTAACAAAGGTTTAAAATTATTTAAACTTTTCAAAATACATATTTTTTGTGGTCATTTGCAGCTATGTGAGATGCTGGGAGGCAAGCAGATGAGATCCATAGTTCCAAGGAGAGTTCAGAGAGTTCAGAACCACCTTCTCTCAGCAGCACCGTTTGCATCTCCCACCAGATCATGAGACAAAATTGCCACTGGCACAAAGCTCTCCTCAGAATGTTTTATGCCTAAAACCCAAGCTCATTTTAGTGCCAAGGAGTAAAAATAATATCTGTCTTCCAAAGAGGAGTCCTTGTTCATCCTGACTCAGAATATTAATCAAAGCCTCAGCTGGGGAAGATCAGTGGGAGCAGGGTGCACACGAGGTGATTCTGCTGCTTCTGATTGTCTATAAAAGCATCACTGCAGTTCTTTACAGAGCACAGGGACAGGGCTGGCCACCACACAGCTCTTGCTCTCCTCCACTCCTGATAAACTGCATTAAACAGAACTTAGCAATAAGCTCAGCACGTCCTGAATGCTTTTCCTGTGTAACCCTTTGCAGCAGTCGCTGAGGGAACAGGATCACCACCATGGTGTGATAAATTTAACACATTAAATCCAATGCCCCTCATCAAAGGGAGTGACGAGCAGCTTGCATTTATTTACAAATCAACAGTGGCTGTTTCCCCCTTCCATCACCATTTGAGGCAACATGTTAACAGAAACATGAATTTTGTGAGTAGCTTTCTTCATGTTATGATTGTTATACTGCTAAGATCACTGAAGTCCAACTTGACCCATTGTGCAAGAAGGAGAAAGCAACAGAGAATCACAGAACTCCTGAAGTTAGAAAAGCCCTGTAAGATCATGAAGTCCAACCATTCCCTGTCCACCAGCAACCAGTGTCTCCAAGTGCCATATCCACATGGGTTTTGGAACACTTCAAGGGATGGTGATCCCACCACTTACAGATAATATCCATAATAATACCCATAATACCCATATCTGAAAAAAGGGGGGAAAAAGGAGGAGTGAAAAAAAAATTTACCATCCTGACAACCTCCAAAACATGGATTGTTAAGCTCTGAAGTGAGATGCCTCTTGGTGAGCCACATCAAAGAGAGAAGCTTGAAGTCCTCCTGAGTCATCAGCATTTTGCTGTGACATGGGACAGGAAGGAGCTTTCCACCATCTGTCATAACCTGTGCCTCTCTGGGCCTGGACTCACCAAGGTGACAGCTACTGATTCAGCCAGAGGAAAGACACATTTATTGCATGAAAGCAAGTTTGGAAAGAGAAGCATTTTCTTTCTTCCTACCAACACAGAGATATCCATGACTTTGGCAGGAGTCACCCAGAAAACCCAGAGAGAGACATTTGGTACCTTCCTTCAAAATTCTGTGACCACAAACTTGAATGGGAGGATAAATAATCAGGCCACTCTCACTCTTCCCTATCACAGACGAGACGTGAGATATCAAGAGAAAGGCATGGGGGGAAAAAAAAGAAAAGAAAAGAAAAGGAAAGAAAAGAAAAGAAAAGAAAAGAAAAGAAAAGAAAAGAGAAGAAAAGAAAAGAAAAGGAAAGAAAAGGAAAGAAAAGAAAAAGAAAAGAAAAAGAAAAGAAAAAGAAAAGAAAAAGAAAAGAAAAAGAAAAGAAAAAGAAAAGAAAAAGAAAAGAAAAAGAAAAGAAAAAGAAAAGAAAAAGAAAAGAAAAAGAAAAGAAAAAGAAAAGAAAAAGAAAAGAAAAAGAAAAGAAAAAGAAAAGAAAAAGAAAAGAAAAAGAAAAGAAAAAGAAAAGAAAAAGAAAAGAAAAAGAAAAGAAAAAGAAAAGAAAAAGAAAAGAAAAAGAAAAGAAAAAGAAAAGAAAAAGAAAAGAAAAAGAAAAGAAAAAGAAAAGAAAAAGAAAAGAAAAAGAAAAGAAAAAGAAAAGAAAAAGAAAAGAAAAAGAAAAGAAAAAGAAAAGAAAAAGAAAAGAAAAAGAAAAGAAAAAGAAAAGAAAAAGAAAAGAAAAAGAAAAGAAAAAGAAAAGAAAAAGAAAAGAAAAAGAAAAGAAAAAGAAAAGAAAAAGAAAAGAAAAAGAAAAGAAAAAGAAAAGAAAAAGAAAAGAAAAAGAAAAGAAAAAGAAAAGAAAAAGAAAAGAAAAAGAAAAGAAAAAGAAAAGAAAAGAAAAGAGAGGTAAATTCCTCTTAAGAGTTTGTCTCTGAAACATACCTGAACCTCAGGCATCTGTAGAAGCTTTAATGATGCTTTGAGCAGCCTGGGAGCTTGTGAACACTCTCTGGATACCTACTGCTCTTTAAAGCCATTGATTCCATTGATCAAATGCTTGTTACAGAACATGTAATTTGCACTGTTATTGACAGCTCAAGAATGTAGAATGGTTTGGGTTGGAAGGGACCTTAAAGCCCAATCAGTGCCACCCCCTGCCATGGGCAGGGACACCTTCCACTGTCCCAGGTTGCTCCAAGCCCTGTCCAACCTGGTCTTGGACACTCCCAGGGATGGGGCAGCCACAGCTGCTCTGGAAAACCTGTGCCAGGGCCTCCACACCCTTACACGGAGTAATTTCTCCCTTATATTCAATCAAACCTACCCTCTAAGTTTAAAGTCATTCCCCCTCATCATGTGACTCCAGCCCTTGGTAAAAAGCCTCTCTAGATCTTTCTTTTAAGTCCTCTGTAAACACTGAAAAGCCACTATGAAGTCTCCTTGTAGCTTTCCTTACTCTACTGTAGAAATAACTTCGCAAACACTTATTAATAAATAACCAACCTCATTAACACCATGATCACAGGAATGGACAACAGCTGCAATTTAGTTAAAAATGCCTGCTCTCTCTGCTTTAATTTTCTCAGATACACTATCACCCAGTCACTTGATATCTTTTGTTTTCCTGTCCCTGGGAGCTGGATTTGCCTTGTTCTTCAGTCATCGATTGAACTTGATGGGGGGATCCCTTCTCTTGTTTGCTAATACAATAAGATAAAGAGGACATCAGATGACACAGGCAGCACTGACTCCCTGCTTATAAAACATTTATAACATCTCTCTCTTTTCTTTTTTTACAGCAAAAGGAATCACAGCTTGTGGACTGAAATATATCTCTACTGAATATTCACCAGCAGCAAAGGCAGCTGACGTTCCCCAAAGCTTCTGGGAGGCCTTTGCAGAGGTCACACAATTCTCCAGAGCCTGACCAGCAACACTCATTTCACTCAATGGTCCTCTGGGAGAAAAGCAGCAGCAGCCTCCACATAAGTCACACACACAAAAAAAGAATCTGCTTTTTTGATTCAAAACAGTAAGAATAGCAGCGTGATGCACAGTAAAGGGAATAGCTGAAACTCTGTTCAATCTGGCCTTGGACACTTCCACAGATCCAGGGGCAGCCACAGCTTTTCTGGACACCCTGTGCCAGAGCCTCACCACTCTCAGAGCCAAGAATTTCTTCCCAATATCTAATGTCAGAAGACAACGGAGAAATTATGACAAACATGTAGCTTCTGGCTTTGAAAATGGTGAATTATTATTGCTCAACTATATAGAAAAATGTAGCAGGAAGTGGGACAACCTCCCCACCCCTCAAGAGCCATCACAAATGAAGCAGGTTTTGTGTATGGCCTAAACACAGTGTATCTGTAAGGGACTCACTTCTCTGCACCAGAGGAATGGGAAAATTTTTCTTTTTCCAGCCACTCATCACCACTGCAGAACCTATCAGGTGCAGTTAATCTAAAGCCACACCACGAGTGTGGAGTGCTGTCCCACTCCTCAGGCACGCTCAGCTCTCCCAGCTGCCACACACAACACATGCTATGGCACTCATAAGCTGTTGGAATTCTGGAGGCTCAGAATTTTGGGCTTCCTGTGCTAAGAGGCACTAACCCTCAAGCAAGCACTGCATTTGACCTGAGGCTGTGGAAGAGGCTTCCGAAATTGAGTGATAACACTGGGGTTGTGGGTGTGTAGTTTGAATAGTATTGTGTGATACTACAGGGTAGAAAACTTAGAATTTTAGGTTTTAGTATATAGTAACATATATGGGGCAATACGGAGGATTTAAGGCATTGTCTAAGCTCTTGGTTTGGGGTGTTTTTTCTAATTGGGTGAAAAAGGTCCACATTGAGGGCCTTGGGTGGTTGGTTATTGGGTTAAAAGTAAAAATAATATAGGTGTCATATGGTTATTGGACTATCAGTGCTTAAAAGACCTTGGAAGGAGTTAGACACAGAGCCATTTTCTACCTTGCTAGTTAGAGTTCACAACCTGTGAGACTGTACTGTAGATAAGAATTAATAAACAGTGAGTCCAAACACAAAGCTGTGACCCCCATGCATTAATCCCAGTTCTAACACGAAGAAAAGAAGATAACAACTTAATAAACACGATAAACTGATGGGGAAACAACAGTGATGAGAGATGAAGTGTCTTTTCCCAGGCATGTCTGGATCAAGCTGCTGGTTGCTGGTACTACCCCTCAGCATCCCTGACCGCTTTGCTGCCCACCTCCCTGACAGGGAGATGACCTGGCTGTGCTTGGAAGCATCCTCCTACCTGTCAAGGCTTTTTCTTTTAATCATGGAGCTACACCCATGGTCTTCTCATGAAACTGAGTGAATCATCTGAAACCTTAAGTCACAGAATCACAGAATATTTTAGGCTGGAAAAGCCATCCAAGACCATAGAGTCTAACCATACCCTAGCACCACCAGGGCCACCGCTGACCCACGTCTGCAAGTGACACATTCACATGGCTTTTAAATCCTTCCAGGGACTGGAGACTGCACCACTGCCCTTGGCAGTCTGTTCCAGGGCTTAGTAAGCCCTTCCTTGAAGAATTTTTTTACTAATGTCCAATCCACACCTCCTCCAGTGCATCCTGGGGCACAGCTCACCATGCATTGAACTACAATCTACTTGTGAAACAAGGGGATTTGTTTGTTGTAACAACACAGTATTAAGGTTTAGATGCTAATATTGATATTTCCCCAGCCTGTTTGGTTACTTTAAAACAGCCAGAGGTCTGGTGTGCTGGACCTCCTGCTTCTACATCAATCCTAAGTGTTCCAACCCATCTGGCAGCTGAAATCCCCAGCACACCCTGGCTGCTTCTGCTTGATCAGCACCCTGCACCTCTGCCATGGATCCTGCTTACACAGGGGGAGCCTGCTGATTGCAGCTTCTGCACAGCCCCACAATGAAAATATTAATTAGGAGAATGTAATTACAGCAATACCACCCACACGGCAAAGAGGCTTGGTAAACAGAAAAGCTCGTACAGACACAACCTGTCAGTGACACCTCAAACAGGTAAAACACTTAACAAAAATATGACCCACACAGGAATAGCCAGTCCCTGCACCTCAGGAAGGACCCCAACAAGGGCATTTTCAGGGCAACAGTGCCTGCTTAAGAAGGGAGATGGGGAAAGATGGAGCTGACCTTTTTTTTTGTTGTATTCATCTTCCGTGGCATTGGAGGAGTCCGAATGATAGTCCCGAAGCTCCTGTTCGTACATCTCCAAAAAATTATCATCTACTTTTCCTTTTTTGGACTTGTCACCCTTCTTCTTCTTCTTGTCTTTGCTTTTTTTACCTTTTTTCTTCTTTTTCTTTCTGCGCTCATAGTCGTCCTCATCCTCACTGCTATACTCTCTTCTCTTGGTTTTCTTCTTCTTCTTTTTCTTCACTTCCCCATCAGCCTCTGAGTCCTCAGACTTTGATTTCTTCTTGCTTTTTTTCTCCTGGCTTTCATCTTCCCCATCTTCTTCAGCTACCTCTTCCACTACCTCCTCTTCCTCTTCCTCCTCCTCTTTCTCCTCTGCTGTTTTGTTCTTTTCAGCCTTTTCTTTCATGTCATTGTTTTGCGCTCCTGCCCTTTTAACAGTGCTCCGGGCTTGCCTTAATCTTCTGCCACCTTTCCAGCTGCCAAAATCCTTTAGTCCTGCTCTCCCTGCCTGGGGCTGGGCTGCCCTTGTTTCACAATGTCTTTCCTCCTCACAGGCTCAGTGTGGATATGTCCCAGAGCCCCTTCCTAACCCCACTCTCCTTCTGCCTCTCCCTGCCTTCCTTCACCTTCTTAACTGAGGCACCTTCTTGTCTCTTCTGCCTCTCCTTGTCTTTGGGGTTTCTCTCCTTTTCCTTACTATTATTTATTCATTGGTGTGTGCTGAGAACTTTCTCCTCTTTTTTCAGAGCTCTGCTCAGGGTCAGTTGACAATCTGGGTCTAGGGTATCAGGATGTGCCAATCAAGGTTGTAGCTCCCTGGAAAATTGGTCAGATGAGGGCACGTGGTCAAGTCGTTCCTTGTCCTTCAAATGCCAGCCCAGGGCAGGGGAAAACAAAGACATTTCTCCCCCTCATGCCATGTAGCAGCTTCAGAAACCTCATGAAAAATTACTTAGTGCTGTCCAGTCATGTGGTTATAAGACAGATGCGTGGGTGAAAAAGGAGACCCACCAAGCAACCATATCTCACTGGTCTGTATTTCCTCTCCATTATTCATGGTGTCAGGATCACCTTACTGATAACAGTGGTCTCAACTTTACATGGATTTTTTTTGTTTCTTTTGACCAGCCAGGCCAGTGACCAGAAAAGACAAACACCCCCTGCACCTCTGCCTGGATATGTCATGGCAGTAACAATTCACTCCTGCAGCCATTTCCTCCAGCCCATTACTGTGCTGTACCTACCACCAGAACCTCCAAAAATTGATAATTAATAAAACCAACAGTCAGAAGAAGCCACTGAGTGTGCTGGATACAAGGTGCCCTGATAACAGCCTGTGTTGGTCAACCAAAGAGAAAGAAAACTTAGATTAATAATGGAACACAAGCACAAATATGCCCATCTGACTGCTTCCAGGGGTAAATATTGAGCAGAGATAGGAGAGAGATGGGAAAAACAAATGATGTAACAGCGCAGTTGGAAGGACACTGCAGCATAAACTCTGCCCAGCACCCCATTTGTGCCCTGGGTTCCAGCAGGCTCTCATGGCAGATAAGGGAAGGACAAACACCATGAGATTGGATCAATCTCAGCTGCAGTCAGGAGCTGATGATTTAAAGTCTGACAGAATGAGAACAGAAAAGAAGAAAAATAATATCTTCTTTTTTCTTCAAAGGTGCTGTTATGGGTTTTATCAGAGAAAATTAAGTTTAATAAAAAACTGTGGTTTAGAAAACCCATGCTGAATTTCTCCAGCAGAGATGAAGTGTACATAAAGCAAGCAGGGCAGTCAGCCTGGCTTTAAATCCCAGTAATGGAAGAGCTGGATTTATGGCAGTGTTGTAGGATGATGATGCAGAACCTCCTGCACCACCCACTCTGTCTGTGGGATAACTCAGGCCACAGCTTCCTTCACAGTTCCCTTTATCCAAGTGATAAATTAAACGTGATTTGCTTGATGGTGTGCTGCCCAGGTTAATGATATACTATCACTAAGTCAGAGGTTTCATCCATGATGGGTCTTTCATGTACATGATTTAAAACCTTAAAACTTTCATGTACATGACAGAACTGGGGGCTTCCATGACCTGGGTTGGAAGGGAGGATGGCAGGAGGGTTGGGTTATCGGGAGCACAAGGAGCAGATGTTTTGATGGCAGGATGTGCAGCCCACACAGGATGGCAGTGCCACTGCCCTGGGAAGAAGTGGATGGAGAGCACCAGGCTCAGAAGCTGCAGGGCTGGTGTGGGTCTGTCCCACCCTCCTTAGGAGTCCTTTGGCACCAGTCTCCAACAATTTAGTGTGGATAATATCTTAAAAAGCACTGTATTTTAATGGTCTCTGCTTGCTGAATGAAATTCTTTCTTTTAAGGATCGTAAAGTGGATTATTCAGGGAGAGCTTCCAAGTAGGGTAAAGCACAGGTTTGGGATTAAACATGAGAATGGATTTTCCTGGCTCTTAAAATCATAAAGAAAATGAAATAATCACTGTTGCTCCTTATGATACAGCTCTGACTTGCCAAACTCCCAGGATGTCAGCACCACAGGACCTGCATTGTGCCTGAAATACCCTGATTATTTCCAGGTCCTTATTTTCTGGAAAGCAGCAAAGGCAGACAGTGCATCTCTGTATGTCATTTCTGAGAGCAGGCATGGAACAATTGTCCCAGAGGGCACCAAGGGCCCACTGATCCTAAGGCA
Source organism: Pycnonotus jocosus (assembly GCA_013400435.1). Classification (NCBI taxonomy): domain Eukaryota; kingdom Metazoa; phylum Chordata; class Aves; order Passeriformes; family Pycnonotidae; genus Pycnonotus; species Pycnonotus jocosus. The sequence goes on along the minus strand of VWYP01034042.1, from coordinate 120,780 downwards.
CTGTCCAGGCCTGTGGATGGTGCCAGTCCCAAGGATCTCAGGGATCCTGCAGGGATATTTGATGATGCAGCACATTTTCCCAGACAGATGCTTTCCAGCTCAGTGTATTCCTAACCATTACCTTTCCCCTCTCTGAGACAGCCAGCAGCACACAGCAGAAATTGCAGGCATAAATATTTCAGCTTAAATTTGGGAGATGGATTTAGGTTTTGGATGTGGAAAAGCCAGCCCTCTCCAGCAAGAAGGAAAAAAACAAAAATCCACAGCACAGAATAGAAACATGCCTTCAGAAAAATAAAAACCTTGGAATCCCTGAGACAAGTGAGGCTCATATCTCTGTTATGTTTTCAGCAGGTAAACACTTCATCACATCGAGTCCCTGAGAGCTGCTGCTCCCAACAGCTCCAGCTCTATGCAGCAAAATGAAGTCAGCAGAGTGTCACAGAATGGTTTGGAAGGGACATTTAAAGCTCATCCCATTCTACCCCTGCCCATGGGCAGGGACATCTTCCACCGTCCCAGGTTGCTCCAAGCCCCATCCAGCCTGGCCTTGGACAATTCCAGGGATGGTGCAGCCACAGCTGCTTTGGGCACCCTGTGCCAGTGTTAAACCAACCTTGAGAAAGAAAAAATTACCTGCCTCTGACAGCAGAGCTGTTGGAGGAGGAGAAATGCCTTTTTCTCCTCCTGCACTGGGGAGATTCGGATTCAGGATGCTCATGGCACCTCTGAGGGCAGCCTCAGGCTGGTGCAGCCCCAGTGAGGGACAAAACCCAGCTACTTTGCAGAAATATTGCAATTAATGCCTCATGTGTCATGAAGAACAATCTGAGGCACTGAAAGCACCCCGGAGCACCAGGAAAGTTGTCCCAGGGAGAACCATCCCTCTGAGATAACTCCAGCCCTGCACTTCATTTTGTCCTGGTGCAGTAGAGCAGGACTTTAGGTGAGAGTTAGAGATAAATCCCCTCTGTCAAAAAGGCTGAAATGATGGGGGAGAAGAGATATTTACCACGTCTTGATCCAACTTTGCCCCACGCTCTTCCTTTCCTTCATCTGTGGTTTCATTTTAATTAAAAAGAAATGTGCTGAGAACGCTCCATCTCGCTTTTGTTCTTTGTGTGAAATAACAGCTGGGAGAAGAACAATAGGATTTATTGGTGCATAAAGAACTACAGAAACAGAAAACCAACCAAGCCATCGGCGAGAACCATTAGTTACAACTGTCAACAGTATTTATATGGGTTTATATGTTAACTCCACACTCAGCAAGAGATTCTCCCAAAAATCCTCCCTCCCAAAAAGACTCAGGCCATAATCCAGCATCATGATCCAGGGAGATTTCTTGAATTTTAACAGATTTGGTAGAGAACAAGAGGTCAACGTTTGTGTTTTTGAGGTCCTGACTCACCTGTAAATTTTTTCCTAAGGTGCAGAAACCTGTCCAGTGCTAAACCTGGAACTACCCATTATTAGGCAATTAGATGACTAATAACAAAAATTACTACCTAAATATTAGGCAATGCATCAACACACCTTTTCTTTAGCTCATTCTCTTCTCTGTTACTCCTATTTTGCACTGATTACCGTAAAATCCAGATGCCTCTACCCATGTGCCATGCAACACAGCTGACACATCCCAAAGAAACCTTAGAAACATTTGTTCCAGTCTCCTTCCCAAGGCAGATGCAGGGAAGCCTCCTGTTTCAAAAGTTATCTTTTGATACATGCTGCTCTGCACTTATGGCCAGGGAAGATTGTTTTCTCATTTTTCTTGCACAGTCTGGGGACAAAT